>CM057818.1:62574083-62693019 GCA_030067965.1 Latrodectus elegans | reverse complement strand
TAACAGTAATCTTACTATTTTCAAGGTGAATACCTAAATTTAATTAAAAAAAAACACAAACAAATTAATTTAAAACTTTTTAATTTTTTGAAACAAAAATATTACTCATATGTTGCTCTTTAAAATTTTACAATTAACTTTAACTAAAAAATCAAAATAAAAACCGTTAATAAAATTAATGGATCGCTAGTTTATTTCTTAGTCCAAATTAAAATTAATTTTTAAACATTTTAAGCAGATTATACTTACAGAACGATGAAATATTTACTGAGAAATTACTCCACATTGATAGATGCAAACAGCGAAAAAATATTTTACTTTTTATTTGTTTGAATTTCTATGTTTTTGCATAGGTATAAGCCATTTCATGAATAATTTATTTAGTATTTAATGATTAATAAAAACCGTTTATAAAATTAAAAAGGACCATAATTTATTTCTTAGTCACACTCAAAACATCTATATCAAATTAGTGTTAATGGCAGGTTCACTTTATTTTTATTTTATAGCTCAAATACCGATTATTAATGAAATAAGTTTGATGATTAAAAAAACCGTTAATTAAAGAGACGTTTAATGGCTGGTATATTTAATTTCATTTTTAATCCGATTTTTATGCATCTAATTAAATTAATAAGAAATTAATTGCGATGAATTAATATCATAATTTTAACTGTCAACTTAATATATTATTCTCAAAATGTAATTTATTTAGGACAAAAAAATTAATAAATTTGTTAGTTATAATAAAGAATTAAATATGTTGCGAACTAGAAAAAATATTTCAAATTAATAATTGATTCATTTACTTATTTTTATGCCTATTATTTATTTCGTTTTTACGGTATTCAATATTCGAATTCAATCAACTAAAATAACGGAATGATAACAAAATAACAAAACTATAAAATATAAACTGGACACCATTATTTAGTACACAAAAACTGTAAAGCTTTAAAAACTTTTAAATACTACATTGTACATACTTTATTTTCCAATAATTATCACTAAAAAGGATTATCTTTTCTAAAAGTTAAGAAAAGAGCTTTAGTAGATGTATTATAAATTATAGATAAAGAATGATACTGTAATTAAAATTTTATCAGTAAATAACGCTCAATTATTAGTATTTAAGATTATAATAATTAGTAAAGAAAGGAATACACCACAGTTTTTGTAATTAACTGTAAAAGATTTCGAAAAAAATCTAATTTTTAAGTAAGGGACAGCGTTTTTACTTACGAAGTTCAGTCTGACGAAACAGCGTTCTTGGGAATCTCAGTTTCAGATGCCCACAATGTCCTTGGAAGAAATGGCGAAAACACTCATTCGACAATTTTCGCGCATTAATACATTTCCTTCTTTGTTATTCACAGCAGCCAACGAAAAGCTGTAAAAAAAATGCTGATTTTGTCATTAGCTTTGCATTCAATGTTTGGGTGATCAAAACGTTGTCTTTAGGGAGTAAAATTTTTTTATACTAATTTAAAACTGAAAACAAAGGTGAATCGCGTTTCGAGTTAAAATATATATAAAGACAATAAATGAAAAAAAGAATATATTTCGTAATAAATAATGCAACACAGAGTATTTTACAATAATGGAAAAAATATTCAATATTTTATTTTAAAATTTAAATTTCTTCATTTTTTTTACACTAAACGCTGTTTTAAAAATTACAGGACGTTATTGATACCAGTAGTTTGTTGCATTTTACCATATTTTCAGAATAAAAGGATATTTTACATTTAATAACTTTCACTGCAACAGTTATGGAGGAAATTTTTAAGAATAAAAAGTTATTTTATTCTTTAGACGAAATAGTAAAATTATTTTCTCATTTTTAAGGTGCTTCGATTTTTAATACAGCTTCAATTTTTTAATTAAACTTAGTATTACTTGGATTCTATGTAATTTGTGATAAAGTAAGAGTAAATTTTTTATAAAAGCATTTAAATAAATGGTTGATAGATTATGGTCATCACATTTGTAATTGCCATCAAATTTGAAAATTTCCAATACATTTCAATGAAACTTTTTAAAGGAAAAAATGTCATTTGGAAAACTAAACCTTAAAAAGTAATTAAAAATAAACCGTTTTTATATGAAATGAAGTTTGGATTTAAAGTAATTTTTTCTTTAATTCTCAGTGTCTATCATTATAATTCTTTAATTTTTCCAATCATGGTAAATTAGTGTTGCTCAGTAAAATGCTTATGACGATATAACAATCAGTAGTTATGCATCCAGAAGCAATCAATAGCTCAATGCCGATTTTCGAACGCAACAAAAATTGATCATGAAAGTTTATATGAACAGTGATGACACTGATGTGTTACTAATAGTAACTTAAAAATGATGTGTAACGTAATTTTTTCAATTTAACAATATATTTCTTTAGCTCAGAAGTTATAGAAACAAAAAATTGACTTAAACAATCTTTCGACAAAAATTTTTTTAATTTTATGATTTAAAATAGGTTATAAACTGTTGACCACTTTCCAAATTGTTTGTAGAAACTAATTTTCTTTGCTAAGTGTTAGTTGGCAAAGAAAAAGAGAATTTTATTACTAAACACTTGACACAGTTGACTCCAAAGCTAAAGGCTAAATTGATCTCAAATAGAAATACATTAAAGAACACTCATAGCAAAATAACAAGGCATACTTTTTGCCATCCGACTACATTTTAGTTATAAAAATTTCGTTATTTCCTTTTTGTTTCAGATTTTAACCATATGTTATAACCCTGAAAGAAATTAACATTAAGGGAATTTAAAGTTATTAAAAATGGAAAAAATGAGATAAATATAAATTAATACATTCATGCAGTATCTACAATGTGAACTCATAATTTAATCTTTTTCACACTTATAAAGTTCTATATTTATAAACTGAAGACACGATAAGCCATCTGAACCTACAGGTAAAAGTGTGTCCGAACCACTGAAAACATCCAGTTCAAAGTTAAAGGCATGCGCAATAATCGCTGAATAAAATAAAACCAATCATTTAACTAACGTTCATCATTGAAATTTCCTGGAGATATTATATATATATATATATATATATATATATATATATATATATATATATATATATATATATATATATATATATATATATATATATATATATATATATATATATAAACCGAAGTAAAGGTAGTTATAAGAATAAGAATTATATTTTTAAAATACATATTTTTTTAAATGAGATCTAACTATTTTTTAAATCAATAAGTACTGTCAAAAAAGAAACATAGTAATACCATGAATGTGTTTTTATTAAAATACCTACTTAATAAATTACCATTTAATAATAATATTTAATAAATTACCATTTAATAACTGCTGGCTACTTTTGTTCTGGGTTTCAATTTATATATTTAAAATCGAAGAATATAAATATCAATTAGCATTAGAAAGTAAAATTTTTCAAAATAGTTCTTTCTTTAAGGTATGAAATTATTACTCAAAAAGGGATAATATTATCATATATTATTATAATGCCATTCGTATCAAAAAAGTAATATTTTCACCTAACATAAAATTAGAGAAAGTTAGTTTCACACTGAACAACGGGAAAAAACGCGCGATAGTTACGTTGCAAATATAATGTTGGCCTTTTAAAAATCATAATAAAATCTAATGATTATGAATTTTATTGTAATCCTAATGCCAGTTGAAAATTAAATGTAAATTTATCGAGTTTTGGACTACGTTATATATAAATAGTTACAGGCGATTTGAAATACTATTTCCTTTCATTTGAACTGGGTTTGAGACATGGAATAAACATTTAGATTTCTTTTATTCGTTTCAGAAAAATGAAAACTAAAATCATTTTTAAACTAAAAAGTTGAAACTGTCAACATATGTTTATGTAATCCATGAATAGAAGTATTTTGGGGTGGACTAGCAAATATTTTAAATGAATCATATATGAGAACTCCTTTATTTATTAAACTAATTGTGTCTGGAAAGTAAGTGTTTATATTTCAATTGATTTAAAAAAAAGAACTAATCAGCATTAGTAGCAGATGTAAACCCATTACATTCATCACTTTACTATTGAAATTGCACTATCAACACACACGATGCATGACTTTTTTTAAAGTTTCGTTGTATTGTAATAAAAGGTACAGTTGCATTCATTAGATGCATTAAAAATGTCGAACTGTTTACAGACCAACTGACATTTTTTTAAGAAAATTCCTAAACTTCCTATAATTTTTATAAGTTACAAACAGCACAATTCCGATAAAATATTTTACTTCGACAAAATTCACAAAATTAGCATTGATATTTCAAGATGCAATAGAGGGATCAATGTTACGATTTGAAAATAAAAAAACAATATTTCTGTGTAAAATAATTTGAATCATAAATCTGCTGAAACATTTTAATTAAAAAAAGAAGAAATTATATTTCCTAATAAAGATATATTTAAAAGTAATAATTCGAATTTTGGTTGCACAACTTATAAAGGATTTCCTTAATTCAATCAAAAGCTATTACTATTAATGATAGTTGTCCAATGCTTTTAATTTTTGTTCACATATACAGCATACATATGAGAAATAAGTTCGCATTGATTTAAAGTCTAAAACTAAAATAACAAGAAATAAAATATTGGGCAGAATATATGGAAAAAATTCCGTGAAGTACAATATAAACGTGATTATTACCATACAATAATATATACACAAAAACAAAAAAACTTCTATTTTCCATTTATCTTCCCACAATGTCAGGAATTTTTGTAGGAAAAGATAAACCTACGTAAATAGAGAGTAATTAATTAAAATATATTAGAATAGCATCCAATCCTGCTTATGATCATATTTATCTTTGACTTGTTAATTGTTTATTATTATTATATTTAGACACCTCCATAGTAGGTAACATAGCGGATAAAAGCTGTTGTGCTAAGTTTATATTGTATATGTATAGCATAAAGCGCGGTTGGGTATGAGTATGATATACTTACAACCAACCACATATACACAAGAGATTTCTCGCCAAATATCCTGTCCTTTGTTTTAATTACAGTATTCCGATTTTTCTTCTGTTGTTGACCATTTGAATTTTTGTTGTTTTTTGGATTTTTTTGTTGTTGTTTCCCAATTTGATTTTTTTTCATTTTTACACCATTTTTGCGTAATATATACGGTTTTTTAAAGTAGCAACAGCGTTAAAATTGCTTGGCGATAAAACAAAGTAGCAAAGTTCATCAATGGGAGTTCGTCAATATCCTACTAGTTCCAGTGATTATTTCTTTCGTTTCAGATGATATTATGACAACACCACTTTATTAAAATTCTTATTGGGTTTATGGCGTCAGATAACGTTTTATCTGCGTCACATCGTATTGAGGAGGCGCTATAAATCCGACGTCGTCGAAGTAGAAAACAAGGTGATGTTCGCCATCGAATGTCTGAGAATAGTGTCGAAGCTCGTTTTGTTAATAAAATAATTTCTAATATAAAGACCAAAGCATCAGTTTAAGAAACCACACGTTTTCTATTGATTCAAACCAATCAAACTATGTTGTCAATAGAATAGAGAAAAAGAAAAAAAATAGACAAACATTCACATTATAGTTAGTTTAAATCCCCCCCCTCAAGGACGATTAAATATTTTTTTAAAATTTCATTAATAGAATTCTAAATTAATAATTGCAATATATATAAACAAAACGCCACCATTAAATTTTTTTTCACTCATCCGCTGAATATTTGCTTTTTTGGTGGACTTTTCATATACAGTGGACAATAATTTTATAAGACAACGATGACTTATGTGCAATAATTTAACTTACTTTTTAAAACATCCTAAAAACATTAAAATTGCTTAAAATTTAATTTCGTTATTTTAAATTAATTGCGATTTCTACTATAGCTTAAATTTATATCTCACTTTAACATATGTACAAGTACACATATAGATTCACATTTAACTATATTTTATGTCAGTTATGGAGCAAATTAGTTCAATTTAGTTGTTATATTAGTTCAGTTCACCAACTGTAATAATATCCTGACTTTTGTGTGCGCGTGAAAAAATTATTATTTGTGCCGAATGTGTTAAGAAATGAAAAATATCATTAATATTCACATTTTCATAGATATTTAACTAGTTTTTTCTGTGAGCAAGAATAAGAATTTTCAAAAGTTTTAATTATCGGTAATATTTCGCACACTGCTTTGAAAATTCATGCCCAAACACATATTATTTACATTATATTAAACCTAACAATGGTTTTTATAATTCTAATTATAATATGAAATTTATTAATAAAGATAAAGCCATATCAATATTTCTTTATAGAAATAATTCTATAAATTTTATGGAAGAATTTTATGGCATCCTTAATAGAAATATCCATTCGTTTCACTGTCCAAAAATACATCTTGAACTTTTTTTATGTATGTATATTTTAAATAACATGACTTAGTTCCAAAAGGTATCTTTTGCATTCTGTGAAAAGCTTGTTGCGAGTAGTCTTAAATGATTTCTTTGGGTATGATTGAGGTGAATGTGGTATGCATTTTAAAAGACTTATTCGTTGCATATATATATAATAACTTATAAAGCCAAAATGTAATCTATAAACAGTATACTATTTTTAAGTGAAATTAATGTTCCGCTTATTCTTTATTAAACGGATAAATAATTCTGGCTTACCCTCATAAAGAAGGAATTAAAACATTATTCCTGCTTCGTGTACTATTACGTAATTTTATATTTTTATAGAGCACAATACAGTTATAAAAAGAAACCGATCAAATATATGTATGAAAATCATACACACATCTATCAATCATAAATTGGCTAATACAAATGAAACGACGACAGCTTATGACTAATGTATTATACTATTGATATTATATTAAATTGTGCATCTTATCAAATACACTGAATAAGAATGCGTCTCATATTTAATATGATAACAATATAACTCAAATATAAACATAGAAAAACAACTTGTTTTAAATAAAGATATTTTGCTTTGAATGCACGATTCATTTTTAAATTGAATTTTCTATAGTAAAACTAACACGAAATAATTTCACATTATTAAATCTAACTAAAACCAGAATTTAGTATTAATATTTATAATCCACAGATAATGAAAATTAATATTATTTGAGTCTAATTTGACATTTTTGATTTATTTGGTAATGAAACAAAAATTTCAATAATAAATTCAAAAATATACTACTGCAAGCTGTTGGTAATATTGGTTACAATCTATATATTGCACAAATAAATTAGCTATATGAAACGCAAATCTCATATGGAAGCATAAATATTAAGTATTAGAAAAAGAAGCATATTTTATTTGTACAGTTTATTATATTTTTCAAATTATTATGAAAACGATTCCAATCGCTAAAAATTAAGGGTGAAATCATGATTTTTGTCTCGTTTAATCTTGAACATCAGAAAATATTATAATTCTTGTTGTTGTAATGAATAGTTCAATGAAAACTCTTTAAGTTACAATAACACGTATGGTTATTGTAACTTAAAGATTTATTTATGGTTTTAAAACGCACACACTCTGTTTAAACTCCAAAATACTGTACAGAATGGCGTAAATAATACTAATTTAAAGTAACCACAATAATAAAAAGCAAAAAGTAAATAAAGAAACATTTCTTACTACATAAAAAATTGATTAGAAAAAAACTGTTGCCATTCGCCACTTGAAATAAAATTTGCAAAAAAGATAATATAATCAGTAATAATAAATGATTGTGAATGACTGTAAGGCGTATCTTTTTCATATCCGTAGTATTGAAATGATGTGGTGTTACCATGTCTTTGGATGCCTTTCATACAGGCCGACGAAGATGTGAATATGTTTGCATCAAGAGAGCATCCAACACAGTTTGAGTGTGTTCGTGTAACAACGTATCCTGACATGGCCTTGTGCAAATGTAATTCTAATGGCAAATCAGCTAAGTTCGTGCAAGTAGCTTACATTTCAGAAGTCGGATTTTTCTACCTTTGATGCTCGTTTTGTTTTCGTTTCGATTTAGAAATTCGTGTGATTTTGAATTAGGAATAAAAATAGAAGTCGCTCCTCATCGATAACTAAGGATTAATTCTGTGTGAATAAATCAAGAATTTTTGATAAAAGGTTTCAGAAACTATAACGAGTTACATCGACATTTGGATAAAAACGAAAGTGCTCAAATGAGTAACCTTTTTTATCTCTGCAACCAATAAAAAAAAAAAAAAAAACTTTGTGCAAATTTTTTAAATTATTTTTTGTTAATTCTTTTTATTAATGAAATAAATGAGTCAAATTGTATAACAGAATTAAATTGATAGAAAATGCTTGAAAATATGTTTCATGTAGTATGAGTATTAACATTTTTCGCTCAAAAAATATAGATACATTTAGAAAATTATAAGTAGTTTTACGTAGACTGTGGTCTCTTCGATCAGCTCAGTTTGTTTACGCCTTTCTTTTTTTTATTTTAAGACATCATGTTTCTAAAATAAGTTTCTTGAATGAAATTGAGACTGCTTAGATTGACCATTAAACTAAATAACAAAATTTCTCTGCCATTTTACTCAAAATTACAATGTGATTTGGTGTAAATTTGGAATCCCCCCAAGTGATTTCTCGCCAAATCTAGCATCATTTGTTTTGATTTATAGTATTGCCAAATTGAGTTTTTGCTACTTTTAATTATTTTTGTTTTCATTAATATTTACGTCATACATATGGTTCTTTTGAGTGCAAGAGTGTTTGAAGTTTTCGATTTACTTTCAATTCGAACTTTTTGTTCTACAATTGCTGTTGTGTTTTGTTGTCGTCGGCGTTCAAACATCATAAATTGTTTTTTTTTCCAATTTCTTTTTATTTATTTATTTTTTATATCGTTTTTATTTTGTTTATTTATTATATAATTTTCTGACTAAATTGAGTTTTACGGTCTCAGCTCGCCAAGCTCAAAAAATCACTAAATCTGTTAGAATTTAGCAATTTTTTTCTCGCCAAATAAATTTGCCAAAAAAAATCACCAAAAGCAATTAGTCGCAAAATGTGTCATCAAATACAGCGCCGGAATGTCTTGCCTGATGTCATTTGTCATCCCCATATCCAGTAAAAGCTTGCACACAATTTGAATTTTTCCCCATTTTCAATTTTCATGTCGATGTCTTAGTCTGTTGTATTTTTATCGGATGTAAAGCGCGGCAAATCGTGTCTTTTTTATTTATTTTTTGTTTCACTTCGGATATAGCGCAGAATATAAAATTTAATTATTTTTTGTAACCATACAATTCCTAGAATAGTATGTTAAGTAGTTAAATTTTCAATAATAAATGAAGTTATAGAATCATTCAATTGTTTTGAAATATTTTCGATTTATCTAATTTTATGTACTGATGATTTGTAACATTCTATTTTAAATCACTGAAATTCATTATTTTATTTATTTTTAACCAGATCTTATTAAATGTAATTATTTCTGCTACTTTATTTCCTTTAATTTTAATTCTGAAATATTTTTAATAGAATCTTTAATCATATCTTATTACGATTACTGTTTTCTTATATATACCGTTAGACAGCAATTTGAAATCGGAGGACGCCAAGAGCTCTAACCATTCGGCTGCCAGCTCGGCAGCCGAATGCGCTCTTGCCTTAGTTTCAACAGTTTGTTGGTTCGAATCCCACCTTGGGCATGGATGTTTGCTGTGGTTCGGAACCCACTTTAAACCGTAGGTCCTAGTCTAATTAGCCCTCGTGTGCAAAAATGACCGTTGAGCGACAAGCAAATCAACCAAACCTTGAAATCTGAGGAAATCCCAGACTTGTTACGCCGATTGACACCCATTGAATTGAAGCGATTGAACTGTTAGAATTTTCACTATGATCGTTAATTCTGTTTTCTTATTTTAATCATTTGAAATCGGCTGAAACTCCCGCTGTTTATTTTCACCGATTGGCGTCCATTCTGGGTTGCGACTTTTCTCGCCGCCAAGTGGCGACGAAAAAAGTTGCAATGATCGTCAATGGGAGGGACATTAAACTATGATCTATAAGTAGATTGCAAATATTCTACATAAACAATCTTTTATACAGATTAAATTCCTTACTGTAACTTGAGATCAAATAACATGCATTTCATTGATATTCTTGCACAGAACTTTATTTTCCTACAATTATTTAATTATGTAATGAATGCTTATCTTTAACATTATAAACTTCCGTGTGCTGTTACTAAAAGAGACTATCTTCGCATTTCTTTTCTTCGCCTTAATCCACGGTGTTATGAAGAGATTGTGTCATGTATCGTTTGCTGTCAATTGTATGTAGGCGACATTTCCTACTCAACTTTAAAGTATTTTGTTTTTCCTCTTTAATTGATTTCATATTCTTTAAATAGTACTACTTTACACTTTCCAATAGCAGTTTTTGAGTGAATTTTTTAAGTCTCTGTTCTTTGTAGTTTCATATTAATTTAAAGAATAGAGTATAATATGCTTACGAGTAATTTTCAATTCAAATTAAATTATTACAATCGAAAATTTGCTTTAAAATTGTGCTCGAAATAATTTTTATGAAAATAGCAGAAAATATTTTAAATCACAATATTAAAAATCTTAAATCCTGTTTCATCACGAAATTTCGGATTCTAAATTTGGAATATCAGAAGCTGAGGAGAGGTTCGTGACGATATTAAATATCGTGGTTAAACTCGGAATTTAAAATTTGAGGAAAAAATATTGGCTAAAAAGGAAAGGATAATTTCTCTGACAAAAAAACGTGTGCTTAGGCTCACCGTGACCTAATAGATATCGGTCTTCGAAACCCAGGTTCGATCACTGCCATTGCTGTAAAAATTGCAATACACCTACTTCTTCAAACATATTTACATGAATTTAAACTATCTTTATTTTCAGTGTGATTTCTACGTGATTCTCTAAGAGCCGCTGTAGCCTGTGCTCGGTGTTAGGCCGAAAATGCTGCGCAGGGTATCTGACGGATTGAAAAACAAAAACTCTGGTTTCATTTCTAAATATCGATGGAAATTTTTAAAAATAAATTTAGTTAATTTATAGGTGCAATTTATCTCTTACTCTCAATATTACAAGAAGAAACGTTTCTATTATGCCTTTTATAATTAATGGCAATAGGTGTAATAAGACTTTTTTGCCATAAAAAGAGAAAGAAACTTAGGAAAAAAAAATTAGAGTAGTGTCTTTTGTGCGGGTCTTAAAATTGTATGCCAACATTTTATAATTCCGCGAGTTCAAAAAACAAATCAACTTCATTGCAGACATCATGTGTAAAATCAAAGATACCCACCGGCAAGATACCTGCAAGTTTGAAAAAATTAATGTAAAGCAACGTCGTGGTTACGTAATGGTTACAAAAGGGTCATACCCGCGTTCGTACAGAATCCATCCTGTGAATACATACACCTGTTATCTTGATGGACCTTTCAAGACGAAACTCAGTTCGACGTTTGGATTTGGGAGCAACGGCATACTGCTGATGGTTTTACCTTTATCTAGATATCTTCGCTTGATAATACCAGGGCAATACGAAGTGCCTTTTTGACGTTACCGTGAGCAGACTAGTGGTGTAAAGGTGGGGAAAACATGATTTATTACCATGGAAATTTTGAAAACTTTCTGAAAATTCTGAAACGAGATTATATATATATATATATATATATATTTATATATATATATATATATATATATATATATATATATATATATATATATATATATATATATATATATATATATATATATATATTACATTTATGAGCATGTAAATTGTGTAAGTAAGGAAGTTTTTAATAACATGTACTTCTCCATTAGTACAGAAAAATAGCACGTTACAATGAATGATGAGAAAATGATGAATGGCATGTCTCTTTTCACAGGATATTTTACTATATTGTGGACAAACGATAATAAAGCTTTGAAAATATTCTAAACTAAAACTAAACCCTACGGCACGACACCCCATGTGGGCCAAGTCTGAAGAAATCTGCCAAAAGGTGAGCTTCCCTCAGTGACTGACATATTCCCCAGCAGCGGATGTCAAAGTGTCGGCTTTTTCATTCCCGTCAACACCAACATCTGAATGAATCCACTGAAAATGTGAGGTATGACTGGGTGAAAGTCTCTGTCAAGTAGATTTAAAATATTCAGGCTATAGTCTTATCTCCAACAGAACTTCAATGATTTAATTTATAACTTAAATAAGCAGAAAATGCATAAATATGTAAAAATTATTTATACAAAAGAATTACTTTTTGTGTAAAAAAAAAAAAATTCAAACAGTAAAAACATATTGTGAATAGTGCAGTTATCGTTAATTTATTCAATACAACAATTGAGAAAAGAAACAGATATTTAATTAAATGAAACGGCGCAGTTAAGCAAATCGATGCTTGAAAAAGCAGCGAATTAAGTAATTTATGTTTTCACTTTATACTCAGGCACACGGAGTCAACATGTGCGAAGCCTTGTTAAGCACAACGACGCCGAATCAAACTGGCGCCATGCCCATCCTTTTTAGCTAAACTCGAAAGGAAAATAAATATTTGCACCACGGAAGAAAATATTAAAATTGGCAATTCTTTATGCTTGCTTACAGTTATGCGTGTTATTGCTACAATCTCAGGAGTTTGTGGTTTCATCAGTCTAAAATCCCGTACAAAATAGTTGAAATTATGAAGCTGGAAACACGATATAAGCGGCTCTCGACTTTCACGCATTTTAAGAAATTGAATTTTTTAATTGTCAGCGGTTGGATGTTCCCTCTCAAGAGATCAGAATCGTAGTGATGGGGGGGGAGGCAAAGAGGCGCATATCTCATTTCGGATAAACAAAATTTTCCATCTTAATTTGATTATATCAATTTTATTCGGTGAAAAAAATTTTGCATTTTGAAACTATTGTGTCGTGTCCAGAAAAAACGCCAGGGATGAATTAGACTTGGAAAAGTGAAGAGGTTGTTGATGAAAAATGACGAAAAAAGAGCTGCTGGAGCTTGCCATAAATGATAATCTCTTACTTCTATATTTCCTTATCAATAATAATTTCGCTCTTACCTTACTTCCTTTTAATGATTTTGTTCCTTTAATCATGCTTGCGATTTTCGTTTCTTAATCAGCTGGATATTATCGTTTTTCATTCATTTAAACCTTTCCTTTCTAGGTTTCTTACTTTTTCTAAGTTTGTGATAGTATATATATCTTAATATTAATATAGTTGAGTATATATATATATATCTTAATTTTTGATACATAATTTCTGGAATATATTAGATTGATCAGTATTTTATTTCTTCCCAAATATCGCTCCGTCGAAGCTTCATTATGTATACATATTGATAACTAAATTCTTTAAAACACAGTTTTTGAAGCATATTGTTTTACATCCCTCTACTTTTGAGCATTCTGCATTCGCGCACACTCTCAGGAACCCATCATGTGCGAAAGTCGACTGCATGTCGCTTTCTACGGAATAACAAGTGTAATTGTCCGTACAAATTTTATATATTGGAAAATGTTGATATAAATATTTTTTCATTGTAGTCAAAATAAAGAAGGCAAAGTACTTTCATGTTTAGTCATTTTTGCTGACAGTTCGAGTCAAAACTTTTAGTACCTCATTAGAATAGTACTTTTTTTAAACTAAAATAATGAACTTTCCAAGTACTTTGATTAGTAATTTATGAAAATAAATGTCACCGCTTTTTAATCGCATAATTATAACCATTAAAATAAAAATAAGTATTAATTACTAAGAATTATATAGAATATATTATTTATGGAATTATAAGAAATATTTGTTAAAATTTCTGTAACGCGGCCTACATCATAAACAATTAATAACTAATTTAATACATTTAAAATAAAGAAGTCTCATTAATAGGATTGATATTATTAACATGAAATGATTTGATGTCAATTATGCTGAATTTGCGGCAACTTACTTGTGTACTCTTTTGTATAATCGTAAAACTTTGCCTTGCTTTGCTTTTATTTTCTGAATATAGAATGCAATAGTCCTTACGCACACAGAATAAGGTTGATTTCTTGTTTAGAAAATTTGTGATTTAAAGATACAATATTTGTCGGCGTATAACAACGCATTTCTCATTCTATAATAGATCTGAAAATCTGACACGTCTTACATGCCGTTTTTTAATACATTCAGTTCAGCAAATCTCCTCTATTCGAAGTGATGCGACTTTTTTCCCGCTTTAGGTGTGTGGTAATTTTACAATTATGTAGAGTTCAGTTAATGCGCATGCGTGGTTATCGATGATCACAGCTGTGTTTTCATTTAAACTTACCAATTTTTATGAACGACTTTTAAATGTGTTAAATTTCCATTGTTCAATTTTCTTACATTTGCTGCGGCTCATAAACATTGTCGGCCTTATCATAAAATAGCATATTAGCTACAAGTGATTACGTATGCTAAAATGCATAAAAACAAATTTTATATGTATCATCGATTTGTCATTGATGCACGAAAATGATAAAAATTTTGAACATGCGCAAGGAAGAGACGAGGCTCTTCTGACTTTTATTGAACCCTCAAACAAAGCAGTTCTTTTCAAAAGCACAAAAAATGTTATCCAATGTACAAAAGTGCAACTTCTTAACGATGCAAGTGTTCAGATTATGAAACCAATGTTCTTATTTTTGTAAAAAAAAAAAAAAAAAAAAAATCTTAGTCAGATTTATATTTAAAATATAATATATTTGTTCTTCCTCACCTTTGAATATTTTTTTCGGTATCATTTAAAATATTTCAGTACCCGGTAGTTCTCATATTGAAGTTTTTGTTTTTAGAGCCATTTTTCTAAAATCTCCAGGAAAATCTTTCTCTATTATAAATTTTCGAAAGAAAAGTAAACGAGTAGGGGATTTATGAAATCTTAATTTTAAAAAGATTCATTTTTATGATGGAAATCAAGTAATACTGAAGTTAATGTTGTGCATACAAATTATCCATCAATACTGCTGCAACTATAGGAATAGCAAAAATAAATAAATAAAATAAAACCTGGTCATCAAAAAGAAGACAAAACTTCCTTAGAATGACTAAATTTCAACAAATCTTAAATTAAAAAAAAAAAATCTTACTTGCATTTCGCTAACATTAACGAAACGAAGGCTAAGGCGGCCTCGTTGGTAAGGATGTTCATTCTCCTTATCGGAAGATAGTAAGTTCGATACCGACTCAACCAGATTCGTTGTATTCGCAACAGTGGCTGTGACACGTTAAGTATAGATATTTCAGATATTTAAAAAAATTACAATTAATTTTGGTTGTTTATATGTCTTGCTGACATTTTTTTAAATAATGCAGAATTTTCGATAAAAAAAAAAAAAAAAAAACCTTTATCGCTAGGACATTCCGAAACATGAATTGTTTTTAAACATAAATATTAAAAATGAAACGAATAAAATATATATGTAAATAAGGTCATACTTAATATATGTTATAAATATACTATGACAAGAATATATGTGTGAATTACATATAATCATATATATAATATATATATATTCATTTTGGCTTAATTAAAAAACTAAGTAAATAATAAATTAATTAAAAGAAAAAATTTTATATTATTTTATTTCACTCATTATGCTAAAAATTTATAATTTGAAATGCTCAAATTTGAAAATGGAAAATAAAAACGGAAGTATGGAAAAATTATAAATAAGTGATTCGAAATACTTTGTGCCAAAGCAATAATAGCAGCACTGTAATAAAAAAAATCAGAAGTATGAAATGTATAAATTTTAATTTATTAAAGTAAAACTAATGTGCAAAGCAACAATTTTATCATAATATGAGAAGAAATAACTGGAATAGCTCAAATTAGAAAATTGACTAAAGAAAAACAAAAGTTCTTAAAAAAAAAACTCATAAATAAATATATCCCAATTCCAAATATTGTGTGCTGAAAAGCTAAAACAGGGGCATGGTTGTAAGGAGTAGTCACAAATATGAACTGAATAAAAATCATAAAATGTTAAGGAAACTAAAGCTGAAAGTAATGAACAACCAATTATCAAATAAAAAGGGAATAATCGATAGTTTATCAGTAACGCATACCGGATATTTTTTTACTGATCGAATACAAACCATTTATATTAATAAAATTTGCTTTCATTATAATTATATTGTGTCAGCGAAATATTTATCTTGGATTGGTCTGCATGGACTGGAATGAAATGCCTATAGTAAGGTATAGGAAATGCTTATTATAACCGCAGTTGCAGAAAAGTAATTTGTTAGAAGTTAAATGATTTTATACATACAATCGCTCAACTATTCGTTTTTTAGTATACAAGAGCTTAATTATTAAAATAAAGTATAATTTTTTTCCAACTTGCATTTACTTTATCACACAACTTATCAATTATTAAAATATTAGAATTAAAATGCAAAAATTCAATATTATAACAAAAACTATTTATAATTCATAACCAGTGTTTATCTTTTTAAATGTATGCCTAATTAAAGCTAAAGAATAATTTCAATATTTTAAATCTAAGCTCATTTTAAATTAAGTTCAAATAAACAATACCTTATCGCATTAGGCTCTTATTCGAGGACTGATTATTCACGATAAAGAGATTGAAAGAAAAACGGTGTTTTGTACTGCGGTGGTACTCGAGCTAGTTTCTAAATCAAAGTAGTTGTGAATATTATTCGTAAGAATGTTTCGTCAAATTCATGAGTTAAATTTCAGTGACACACACACACACACTATATTAATCTAAGTTACAATGAATATTACACAGATTGATGTTTTCATTTATGTGACAGTGAATATCTTCAAACACGGTAATATAATAATCTAATGTATAGGATGATTAAAATAAGAGAGGTCCTATATCTATCCATTCATTAGTACATAAAGCCTAGAAAAAAAAAAAACTTTTCATTTGGATACTATATTAAATTTTGAAATTAAAGTATAAGTTATTCAAAAATTGCATTCAGTTTCCGTGTGTAAAATCGTCTCATTGAATGCCACTCATTTTAAATAGTAGAACGCAGTTAAGCGAATTCGTTATTTGACAAGCGTTACATGACAAAGCGAGTTTTTCGGATTTTTAGTTGGCAGAAATAAAAATCCGGAAATATATTGCAAGCAAATAATATTTCTATCTGCTAATACAGTGCGCTTTTCGTATTTCTTAACCAGAGATATTTTTTCGTTGATAAATGACATTTACAATTCTTCAAATAGTTAGAATTTATTTCCAAGCAAACTCAAGGTAAATTTATCAGATTATGAATATTATCATATACCATTGATTACATTCTATATGACAATATTTACAGATTAAATTCTGTGGTAATATTCTAAAGTGTTCTATGTAAAATCTTTAATTTGGAAAATTTTTTTAGTATTTTATCTAATTATAATTGAAGGATTTTGACATTTTTATCAAGCTCTCTCAGCTTTTGTATTGCCTATAAACCACATCCTTACACCTATTTCTTTCTCGACTAGAATATCCCTTTGAAGCGGAAAAAGTTAACAAACGCATATTTAAAAATATATATATATTGCATTCTCTCTCATCCAGATACTTACACAAGAGAAATAAAGACATATCGAACAGCAGTCCAATATAAAAATTGATGGAAAGTACACTATTCCTTAACAGTATAGTAACAGGGAAAAAATCAAAAGTTCTATCTTAACACTTTGAATTTATATTCCTTACCATTTTAAATTTTACATTAATTTATTTTCCAAAAAAATGAATCTCTTAAAATTCTTTTTATTTACGAGTTTAAACGATCATGTCGGGCCTTTTCATACACGATAAATTCGTTTCCAGCTGTCGGTTTATTTGGGAAAAGCGTAAACGCGTTCGTTGCAGTAGTTAAACGAAGAATTTTTGTCACAAATAATTCGAAAAATAATCAATATTACTATTTTTCATAAAACATATTTAGAGATAGAGAAATAAGGATCTGAAGCCTTAAAATTGTTTCATTAATGCTACCCGTTAAACATAAGTTTTAAGAGAATTTTTTTTAAAATTTTTTTAATACATTTTTATAAGAGTGGAGTGTTAATATATATGTATGTGATCCGAAACGGTGTAGAAGAGAGCTATATCCAGCGCCGGTGTTTTCAGCTAATCCTTCCACCAATAAGAAGTCAGATGAAACATGACGTAATTGCGCTGAGCTATGGCCAAGCGGGACCTCGCCGAGAGAGAGGAGTTTGAAAACAATAAAAATGATCGTGTTGATAGAAGACGATTACCGAAGATGTCTTATTGTTATTTTCTCCATTTCGTTAATTTCACATTAAACTTTATGTAAATAATTTTTCTATGTGTCACTATTAATTAAATTCAGTAAGCTAAATATCAATTTATTGTTTTGATTTCTACTTAATCTCTAGACTCCCTCATTACATATATATATAATGAGTTTTTAAATTAATTTTGGACAAATTTCACACTAAACTTGGTCACCATCCACCACCGCTATTCATGAATGCATCTTCAATTGAATAGAATAAAAAAAAAAACTGGCTTCCTCCTTGTGACAAAGAATTTTTATAACATGAACACAAGAGTAGGTGGAGCTGGAATTTAGTACGTAGTAACAAGATTCGTTTTGATGCATAAACACATATTCTTTATTCATTGAGAACTTGCCTCTGAGACTTTTCTTCAAAAATGCACACACATTTTAGATGTTTTTTTTCCATGTCTTTAAATATCATAAAAGAATATAAAATAATGTGGAACTAGCAGGATATAGTAACCCCCCTCCATTGATGATATAATTTCGTCGCCAAGTTAAGAGCGTTTTTTAACGCGGGAATTTCCCGAAAGTTCCAAAAATAGGTATTTTCGAAAATTTGAAATCACATAATATAAAAGAAAAATTACAGTATTACTGCGAAATGAATAAAAACTGTTTTTTGTTGAGTTCACCTTCTCTTCAAAACTAACGGTAAATGAGAAGTAAATAACAATAATGGACTTTCTTGTCCAATATGAACGGTGATATTTTCTGTTTGATGCATTCGGGGTGTAAACTGTGTTACATTTGAAGAGGATAACAATTAGTTCTGGGATGATATTTATTTGAAACTTAGAACAAAACTTCGAATTGAAAGTAAAACTAAGTCTTCAAATGATGTTGCCACTGAAGAGAACCACAAATATGACAAATATAATGTAAAACACAAAAAAAAACCAAATCTTGCTGCAAAAAAACAAAAAAAAAAAAAATGAAAAGTAACAAAAAATTTAATTGGCAACACTATAATGAAAACAAAGGACGCTATATTTTGCGAGATATCAGAAAATGAACTATGTAAAATACTAGAAATTTACTCATATATATATTACGGTGAAATCGTAAAGTAGTGATTAGTAAGTCACTAAATTTAAACAACTAATCATAAACATCGCAATGATTGTGGTTGACCATTCTCTGTTTCTCATTAAACATTTTTGTTTTTAAGCCGTGCTTTTCAAAGTGAGTGAAAGGTTTTCACAATTCACGCGAAACTAACAAAACATGAATCAGACAGAATCCTATATAACTTTGCGATCCCGAAACAATGTGACTTTCCTAACCTTAGGTGAATGTTCAAGTATACACGTGTTGAATCGAAAGCAAGAGTATGCGACTGCTCTTGATTGAATGTAAACTATCGACAAGCTTAGGAACAAGAGTCAAACATCAAATAGACACATTTCAAAACTATGAAAAAGTATCTTAGGGATTTTTTTTAAAATGACGATGCAAGTTGTATCTGACAAGGGAATGCTCTTCTGTTTCCAGTTATCACAATTGTATCCCCAAGTTTTTTAAAACATTCAGCTTCAATTTTGTAAAAAAAAAAAAAAAAAGGGGGGGGGACGAGGGAACCTTCACAGATAAAAAGAGAATGCAATTACCTATATTTCAGGGATTACCCACATTTTCGAAATTGCAAAGCTTATATTTTTCTTACGTACGTATGAAAATATAATTGAAAAAACTAAGTGTAATATATTATTATTTAGAAGTGAAAAATCTTCCTCCATTTAATGAATTTTAGAAAAACGAAAATGCCCGCAAAGTGGGTCATTTTCATAACAGATAGTTAGGTTTGTTTGTGGCTCAACGGTCATTTATTGCACTCGAGTGCTTATTAGACCGGAACCTACGGTTTTTAAAGGGGATTCCAAACAACTACAGATATCCATGCCCAAGGTGAGATTCGAACCCCACGAACTGTTGAACCGAAGGCAAAAGCGCTAAACTTTTGGCTGGCAACTCGACTCCGTAACAGATGATTCAAAATCATAAATTCATTACTAGTGTTTAGATGCCACTATCAGAAGACACTTAGAAACCTATTTTACCTGTATAGGTTTAATTCCTGTGTACATGTAAAAAGCATATAGTAAACTAGATTTTTTTTTTATGATTAATATAGTGAAAACTCAATATTCGACTTGTTGGGAATTCAGAGTTCATATTTATTTAAACTTTAGTTGACGCCTTTATTCGACAGTTATCACTATATGCACAGTTTAATATCCTTCAGATTTAAGAAGTGGTTTTACTCATAGGATAGTCAATCACAAATATAAATAATTATAGATGCATTTTAATCTATTAAATGAATTGCATTGGGGAATTTTACATTTTAAAATTACTAATTGTACCATGCAATTTTACGTACAATATAAAACAAAATGGATTTAAAAAAAAAAAAAACAATTTGTTCATATTGTACTTAGATTTAAACATTCATTTAAATTGTTTCTCCAATTCGTGTGTCTGACATCTTTCTATCTGCATTTTAAAATAATTGTAAAGGATTTTTGTGATGGTTTTAAAATGCTTGTTATACCTTTTCGTTATTTCAAAATATTGAAATTTCTTTTTCATTATTTAACACTTATTTGTACACATCACAAAAGATTTAGTTTTATACTTCTAAGAAAATTAAAGCATAATAAATAACAAATATATTCTTGTTTGTTTGAAAGTAAACAAGTTCACAATTCATATAAAATTGATTTATATGAAGAAACAGCCTATCTAGTCGAACCATTATTTAAATTCACCGTATGTTTAATATTACATTCTTAAGAGCTAGAAATCGTGAAATGTTGAATATGGTATTTATTTATATTCATTATTGGTTAACATGAAAAATTAATTTGACTAGAAGGATTCTTCAATATTCCTGCACAATTAGCAGTTAGTAATTTTAAAAAATGATTTTATCACTGAGTATGCAAAAGGACAGCTGAATGGTTAAAATTTCGACCTTCAATTCCCATTCATGATTTGCCATTTTCGTGCGACGAATACTTCACCAGAAAAGATGATCTAAAGAAAATCGTTGTTTTGCTCAGATTATTATCATTTGAAAAATTTATCAGGGAACGTCGAGTTGCATTTATTAAATATGGCTTGTCTCTCTACGGTTACTTTGCTTACGCAAGGATTAATTCGAACATAATAAATTTTCGTATCACACTTGAACTGAAAATCAGAGCATTAAACACAAGCAGTTACACACTTTTTTGAAGTTTAAAAATATGAATATTTATATATACACACACACAAGCATTGTATAAAATTTTGAAAAATATAATGCTAATTAAATAAGAATATGTCAATATACTTGCAACCGTATATAAGGGCATTCTTCTAAAAGAAATTATATCTTATTTAGAAGAAAGCTCTGTTCTGAAATGGCAGATGTGGAATACTTTAAATATAACATCTTAAATAATTTGTAAACTAGCATGAAATTATAAATAAATATGAGCACGACAATGAATTATGATGCGATACTTGTAATATTATAGTTTAACAAACAATTTTGAAATGACTAAGCATTTCTATATATTTAAGTTTCGATTTTGATGGACAATAAATACACTAACCCACATTGAAAATTCAACACCAAGAGCGGCCAGAAAATTATGCAAATAAGGAGGACAGGAAATATATTTAGCCATTATTGCTGCTTGGAATACAATTGTTGAAATTTCTTGCCGCAGTAAAACCTGCCGAGTTTGCCAAGCCATCGTAGACATATTCAGTTCCACCAGACCCCATGAGTTTACGAGATGGCACGGTGATTGGACTGACAATGATGCTGGCGCGTTGTTCCCAACGCCCTTTATACCAGCTGTGTAACCCCCGACCACATATTTCTGCCGACATGCCCAGCAAGGAGTACAGCTATTTTCCTGTGCTCATCAAATCTATGATCAATCGAACATGTTTGATTATGATTGGACGGCATTTGTATATCCTGACACTGCCTCTTTCGGAAAAGTCATTTTGACAAATAGTGGACAAGTAATGGTGAACCAATCATCAGGACACAATTTCATGTACCACGATCCACTCTGGTCCTACAACCAACTGACCTGACCCTCTTCTTTCTCTGTATTATGCATGTCATTTCGATATACACGGCAATTATTTTTCGTTGACGTCTTTCTCTGTTTGCCGAGTTTTGTTACTTCTGGCAAACCTTCTTGCTCTTGTATTTTAAACGTCAGGCAGTGTACAGATTAACAGCTAACGACGATTCAGTTAATTCAATCAAATCTCGTTGGATTTGATTGTAGTCCCACATTCATTTTTTGCACATGAAGGTTAACCAGACTAAAATGGATTCAAAACCATTAAAAACGTTCTTTCCCTAGGTGGGATTTGAACTCATGAACTGTTGAACCGAAAGCAGGAACGCTAACCACTCAGCTTAGTAAAATCTGATTAAAATTTAAACACAATAGAAGCTTGAAGTTATTTGTCATAATACTGTCAGCAAATCATATTTCAAAAATAATTCATTTTAAGTCCTGCTAATAGTTTTAACACATTCCCTTTAATTAAAGGTTGAAAATTTGATTTTAAAGGTGTAAATTTTAATTAAATTAAAAGTGCTACAATTTATATGTACATTTCAGAGCGAATCATTATAGAGTAAAGGAATGAGTTGCGTATTAGATTATTGTGATATGTCTGGCTGATTCTAAAGCCCAAAGCAGTGATTCTCAATCACTGGGCAGCGGCACTGCTGTCCACTGCCAAATTTTAGAAGTGTGAATATAATTTTTTTTCAAGTTTGCCTAGATTAAAGCTAGAATACTCTGCAAAGGAGAGAAAACTTATTTTTACAGCTGAGCACTATTTTTATCTATGACAACTGTGAAATTTCATTACAGTGAAATAATTGCCCAATTTTAAAAATAGTATTACAATTTTCTAGATCTTTTTCGTGGGAATGAGGATTTTCAGTATTAATTAATACTAATTATATATAGAAAACAATATGAGTAACATAGTCATTTTTACAACCGAATATATATGTAATTATCAAAAAACATGAAACTGAAATTTCTCATTAAAAGCCCATCATCATTATCTTGTAATTATTTTATAAACATAATATGTACTACATACATTACATTCAAAATTATCATAATCTATTTTACATAGTTTAAAAATTGCTTACTTATCTACACATTATAAATGCCTTATCTTTTTGGGTGAAGCTAAATTTTGAAATCGTTAAAAATATGCGGCGACAAAAAAGTTGAGAAACACTGGTTTAAGCGTACTCATTTCATGTCGCTGAACAAGTACTAAATTGCAAGTTCAACCACTGAGATTTTTCAAAAAGAACTCTCTTTCCCCCTTCGCATCACTTAATACAAATAAGATAACTCCAGATAGGCAATCTTAATTCTTTTTTTTATTTTTTTTATTTGAAACCAAAGTGAAGATTTTTTAAAAGATTATGAATCAAACCACGTGGGAGTGGAATTACTTTTATAAACACTTTTAATTTATGACACTGATTCTCGAATTAGCTAAATAATTAATATTATTTGCGATGAACTAATTTTCCTTATGTAACGAAATATTTCCCTCAAGATTAATTTATGTCTGCATGCACCTTCACTTTTTTACATATATAATTAATTATGCTATAATAATAATAATAATAAGTATTTTCTAAATAACTAAAATAAATACTCTTCTCATGAAATGTTTGCTAAGGTGTTAAAGTACCAAAATCATATTTAATGGAAAATAGAAATAATGCTCTTATGTTGTGTGAGAGAAATAAAGACACCACACCAAAGGAAAGTTTACTAGAACTAAAAAAATGGTAAAAGTACACACAATTTCTTTTTAGCTTTCATTTACAGATATATTATATTAAGATCCCCATGATAATTAAAAGAATAGAAAGAATGCATATTTTCAATTTCTAAATACATTTACAGTTAACAAATTAGTCTAAAGATAATTTCATAAATCTCTCTAAAGCTTTTTTTAAACAAAAAACAAGTATTAAAATTTCATAACTGTAACTTAAAATATTTAAACATTTTTTAAATTTAATATAGCCAACTTAATTTTTATATTAAATAACACAATGATTAGGTGAAAAATTTGAATATATATATATATATATGTGTGTGTCGGTATACTTTTCTCCAAAATTTGACCATCCAAATTGGAATAAACGTTGCATAAAAGAAACCTGAAAAGATTAACAGATAATTAAGTACAGAATTATTTAAAATTCAAATGTAAACAAATTATTATAATCCATTATTTTTAAATAGTATACACTTATATTTATTTAGCAATAAAACATTCTCATTCAAATCAAGGTGCAAAATTTATTAATTTGAAAGCATTCAAAGACGTCTAAATTTCTTAGCTTTGTAAAAATGAATAAAATTCTTTATTTGTTTTTAACGGAAACAATTTTATTATACTAGAAATAAAACATTTCACAATTATAATAAATTCTCGCTAAAATATATTTTTCCTCCTGAAACGAAATACAATACAAACTATTAAGTGAAACACGGTATTCTTATAAGATGATAAAAACGATAAAGCATATAATGAGTGCTGATGTGTGTGACCAGTGATAATTATCATGTAAATGCTTTGGTGTTTAGTGATAACTTTGCATGTTTGTCGAGAACGATTGCCTATAATAGCATCTGTCAAAAGCTAGTTTATTTACTTTTTAAAAAGTTAAGTAAATTTATATCTTAAAAAGTAATGTAAATTTACTACTTATGTTTTCCATACTAGTTGTTTCCTACCCGTATTCATGGATGATTAATCAAGAGAATGAGTAGATCAGAGAAGTATTTGGATATGTTATGAAGCAAGTTGGTGCATTACTCCCACTGGAACACTGATGGCAGTCAAAATCGGAAGGGGAAAAAAGTAGCAAAATCTTGGATACAACGTTGCAAAATTAATGCATTTGTAATACGTATTAAGGAAATAGAAACTAGAATCATCGCTGCTGTTATTCCAGTAAAATAGTCAGTATAACAATGTTTTAGCTGCGAACACACACTACTGATTTTATCGGGAAACTCCTGCTTTTTCACCATTTCTCCCGATTTCCCGATAATGTATAATTTTTGGCAATTTCAGTGAAAAACTAAAAAATAGCCGGAAAAAAGTCTATTGAGTTGCTTTAGTAGCTTACACAATCAACAGATGGCGCATTCATATCATGATAATAAATATTTATTTTTAAATGTCTTCCTCTGAGTTTTGAACCGTTGTGGCAAGACATCTAGGGTGCCAAGAACTCCAATCAGGTGGCAGTCATATACAGTATATTCTTTTATTTTTCATAATTCCTTTTTTATGAGGACGATAAATATTTTATTAAAATATTAAAATTAACACGAAATGTGTTTAACATAAATCATTCTCAGAATGTATGTTATATCATTAATATTCATCAATCTCATAAAGGATATCAACACAAAATATGTTTAGCATAAATCATTCTCGACATGTATGATATAAAGAGTAAAATTGTCTTTTTGTGGTGCTATCGTTTTAAACATTCTGTTTCAAGCAAAAATGTTGCTAGTAATTTCTCCTGTGATTTTTTTTCCCTTTAAAATCAGTAGAATCTGTTTTTTTTTTTTTTTTCTTCCTCTCTCCTCCAAGGTTGGCAGATAGTGTAAGGTAGCAGCTTAGAAAGTTCTTTTCAATGTCCCTGAACTTGAATCTGACCATTGTGGAATATATACAGAGACATTTTTTACTGAAAAGATGCCGTCCTGATATCTCATTGCAGTTATTTTTATATCGCCATTCAAACAGATATGCACCTTTTTAAAGTTGATGCAGCATTTAGTTGATATCATAATGCAGGGTTCAGTATATAGGGGCCCACGTGTCTTGTGTGGCATATGCAAAGAGATTTTTTCTTTTCTTGCACCACGCTCAAACGCTAAGAAAAGTCCACTTTGTACCGATATTTCCTTCTTGTTCGAGACCACATATTTATTTCTATTCTACATAAGGTGGGCCATGTCAACATGCATAATGAAATTCTTGTGATAAGTAAAAATAAAAGTGACTACCGTCTAACTAGATGACAACCATGTGTAGAACGAAAAATAAATCATAACATATCTAGTAAGCTCAACCGGCGATCCATAAAATACGTTAAAGTCGTGCTTCTTCGTTTATTCTGATCAATCACCATTTTAAATTTGTGCAACAAAATAAGTAAATTAATTTTGAATTTAAATGACACCATAAATGTTTGAGAAAACATAAAATGTGGAAGGAATGTCGTGTTTTAGGAAAAAGGGATAGATATATTTTTGTTAATGAAGAGGACAAAGAATGGTTTTATTGTATCCACATAAATATTTTAATATCGAAGCTATATAAATAAATATTTAAACAGTTAATCAAGTCTCATGATAGTGTAAAGTTTAACTAAACAATTAATTCATTTTGGATGGCGGATTTATTAAGTAGTGTATAATAGAGAGTGCAACCACGTATTGTATAACCTGATACAAAGAAGAAGGAACTTAAAAAATATTTCACTGACAAGGCAGACCACAGTGAACCGCATTCACTTCATCAGTGACGAACTTGCAGAGCAAATGGAGACTGCGAGCACAAATAAAGATACTGAGAAAACAAGCATCTTTTTTAACTAACGAAAGTTTCGCTATCAGATTAATTACTTCGCCTACAACGAAATAAATATTCAGTAAGTCTTAAGGAGTGTTTATAAGTGCTGTAAATTTAATGGGAAAAGTATCTTTTGTTCTGAAACAATGGCAAGCATTAAAGTTGGTGAAGCCAAAACTCTTAAGAGGAAAAATGTGTGTTATAGTGAAGCTATTAAAAACAAGTTACAAACACAACCCACAAAACAAAGAGATGTCTTTCTTGATTCAAAAAGTAAGAAAAAATCCTTGTGAGAGTGGAGTGAGCTTAAAGCGTGCCGAATTTACTACCTCTAGTGTGGTGAATAAAATAAGAGCAATGACATTATTATCCACTATCGAATGTTCTGTGGAGAGGCGCAGATTATGAAGATCTTATTAAATACAATAGATTGAGGTTTCTGAACCTAGGCAAAGTGATAAAAATGTCTAATCATTGAAGAATGAAAAACCTCTTATTTTTAGAAACGAAGGAGATATCTGATGATTTTGTTGCAAGCATAAGGTATGAGGATTGGAGATAAGCAAAAAAAGCTGATATAATTAAGAAATGGTATGAAGTGAAAGATAATACACAAAGGAAAAGATTGTTTGCTCATGAAATTTGGTTATCAAATATGTCATTAGCAGCAAAACTTTATATACTTACAAAATAAGCAGACAGCGATTTTTTTTTTTTAATATTTCTCTTTATTAGGAAAACAAAATATCTTTAGAATAACTTATATTTTAAATACATTCTGTGTTTTCCTAATAAATGGATAATTGAGATGTTTGGGTTTGTAGACCGAATCACTTGAATATTTCAAGACTTAAAAAAAATTCAAGCATAAATTAAATTTGCTTTTTTATTCAATTAGAGCAGATATTGATAGTCTTAGGAGCTGGAGATTGAGTTTGTTGACTTGATAATAAGTTTGATTTGTTTGTTCTTCTACAGTTACCTTTTGAGTAAGGCTAATTAGACTAGAACTAATAGCTTAACATAAACTGCTAAACACAGAAAATGCAACACCAAGAAGAAGTGACAAGAAAATTATGCAAATTTCAGAGTAAATTACATACCCAGTTATGCAATTGATGTGATATGCGCAGATCTCCAGAGCACGCCATATAGAATATAAGATGAGGAACCGCCAGAGTGGGCGTAATTCGCAACATTATTGCTGTTTGGAAAATAATTGTTGAAAGTTTGTTCTTGTCGCAAATGATAATTACAAAGAATGTCATGTCATCATCGACGGAGTCAGTTCTAGAAGACAAACGAGTTTACGATGGGCAGGTTAATCCTCATAGCAAATCACAACTGACAGACACCTGAACGCGTCCACAGTGCACCAGCTGAGGGGAAAGATGAATGGGACATGGAAGTGTCAGAGGGGTGCAGATGCAGTCAGAATGACGTCATCACACCTGGATGATGGAGGCAGTGGTAGCCCCGCAAAACACGTTAACCTAAATTTTCCAGCATGTGTAAGACACCCCAGATCCACCCATATCGAGCAGAATCATTTGTCGTCGATTGGTTGCTAGTAACCCGCACTCATGGCGTCTGTTAAGTAGACTGGCATTAACCCCACAATGACACACAACCCCACACAGACGCCAATGGTGCAGGATTAGAGCGCTGATGAGTCACGCTTCTGTTTCTTGAGTGATAGTTGCCGCGTACGAGTGGGGCGTCAACAAGAACACAATTATGCAGCAATT
Organism: Latrodectus elegans; assembly: GCA_030067965.1. NCBI lineage: Eukaryota > Metazoa > Arthropoda > Arachnida > Araneae > Theridiidae > Latrodectus > Latrodectus elegans. Next base: position 62,664,246 of record CM057818.1, on the reverse strand, counting down.
GTGAAACACTCCACCATTCAACAACGCGTAATCATGGTTTGGGGCATACAATTTCAGGTCACTTCTAGAACGTATTAACAGTACTACGGCAGCCCAACGTTACGTGGATGATGTGCTACGGCCGGTGATACTCGCCAGTCTTTAGGAGGTGCCCCAGCAGGATAACACCCGACCGCGCATCAGCCAACATGACTTGCAAGGAATACAGCTACTTGCCTGATCACTCATCAATCCAAAACAAGTTTGGGATACATTAAGGATGCCATTTGCAAACCCTGCCACTGCCTCCTTCAGATCACGCACTCTCAATGACTCTGTGCCTAGATGTATTATTTTGTGTATCGCCGTCCACGGTGGTCCTACAATTTACTGACCCGAGAATCGAACCTATTCTCGCTTTTTATTATTCATATAATTTCAAATTACAGATTACTTATTGTTTCTCTCTTTTTGCCGAGTTCCATTATTTTCTGGCAACCCCTTCTTGGTACTGTATTTTGAATGTCGAGCAGTGTAGATTCCGAACCAGTATAAACAACGATGGCCCAAGTGGGAATTGAACCCTCCAGCAACTGACCCAAAATACAGATTGCTAACCTTTCTGCTGATTTAAAACCAGATACAAGAAAGGTTTAGCACCATGTCTTTGAGCACTTTTTATGTGCTAAAAATTTTCAGAGAAAATTTCCAAATTTATTGGGGGTGTCATTTATATTTGTGTGGACGCATACTTGTTAGCAAAGATTTCCTCTTGCATAAATGTCACAATAAGTTAATATAAAAACATCAATTTGCACAGTGTGTGATGAAAGAATTTCAACACAATCCTGATTTTAAAAATAGAAGAATGAAGTGCCTTTTTCATTAAATGGATTCTAAAATTAGATATACTTGCATATAAATGATAAGAAATTAGTTAAATTACAAACTTAATAATAGATACGCTATTTTATTTAACTATGACCCTGTTTAGTGGACAGCCAAACGACTTACTGCATTAGAAAGACATTTTTGTCAACCTGGGAAAGATTTAACGATAAAAGAAACGTGTCACAAGGGTGGAAATTCGATAACTTCTAAGCACCCACTGAGATGGCAGTGAATACAGAAACACAGTGTGAATTTCCCGTTATTTGAAGCTGGATGAGATCGAACTCGGGATTTCTCTCTGTGATTTTCTCCGTCTTACAAGGTAACGGTAAGACTTAGTTTTATTCAACTTAACCAACAATTAATTTTTTTTCCTGCAAAATGTAAATGTTTTATTTCTATATAAAATTCAACTTTTCATCTTAGTATACTTTCAAGATGCAAAAATAGCTAATAAATGCACTCATTTTAAAAGGGAATATCCCAAATGTATTCTACACGCAAAATCAATCGCGCACCCTTTTCATTAGATTTACTAGAAATTCTAGAAAAGAAGATAAGGGTTGGGGTTTACTAGATTATCATTAAAAACATTAAATATACTTAGAGTAATACTTTAAAGAACAAATGAATAATCTATTTAAGATAGATAAGAATCGTATTTAAAACGTTGATAAAAATTTCAAATATTTGTATTTTATGTAAAATTTCTAATTTTTTGCAAAATATTATGAAGACGAATGAACGCTTGTTAACAGAGTACGAAATATACTTTAATTTTTTAACAGTGAAGTAAATAGTAAAAGATAAACACAAATTAAATATAAAAGGTAAATAATTGCATTAATTATAAAGCGAATAACTTAAAATATCATGGCATAAAAAAATCGAAACTGAATAAAAACTGCTTTATGAGAATTCAAATAAATAAGGAAGTTGATATTAAACTTTATATTAAAATATACATACAAAACATAAAGTACGTAAACATTAATATCGTTATTATAAATAAACCGTATTATTAAGAAGATACAGCAGTATATCGATTGAATTATGTGATTATTGTAAATATAAAAATCAAGTTTATTAATTGTTACAGGAATGAAATCAATTTTAATATTGGATAACAATATAAAAAGCGTATTAATGTTTCTTTTCAAAAAGGTAAACTTATTCAAAAATCGCCGAATGTGAGGTTTCAGATGCATATTCGAAAACAGGAATTTGGATCTGACATTCCATGCTCTCATTTCAGCAATATTTTTTTTATAAGTCACTTTCTTGATCGAAAGTGTGTCCTATTGCTAGTTGTTCTACTCAAACAGCTAATTCATTTCTGCTTTTCACATGTAGAAAATGATATTTAGCAACTAATTGGCCCTGAAGAACCTTGCTTATCATAAAGGTGGTTTATTAACCCCTTGCCAGTGTCGTCCGAATTCAGTTCGGGCAATTACTGCGTGCAGTATTTGTGAGAAAAATTAACGTTTCTATTTTGTGAAGTCCGAGCTGAGTTCGCTTCTACTTTAGGGTACTTAATTCCCCATTTTCCTAATAATTGGTCATATATTTTTACCAATTTCAACTTTGTTTCTGAAGGTAATCCATGACTACAACAACCCTATGGGAGGTGATGTTGAAGTCGATCAACATCTTACAGACTTCCCGGTTGCTAGAAAAGGAGGTAAAAAATATTACTAGAAACTATTTTTCCATCTCCTACACCAGGCGTTATATAAATAACTCCTTTATTTTGCATACTTCAGCAGGAGGTGCGAAAAATATAAACTTCAGAAAATCAATTGTTGAACTAAATAAACCAGATGTTCAGCTACCAGGACCAGGGCGTCTTATAGTAAGCTTACTGCGCCTCACAGGTCGACACTTTCCAGAAAACATCCCATCAATGGAAGGAAAAATCTACTCCAAACAGGCAGTGTTTTATATGTTGTCGTAAAACCGATGAACAAGGGAAAAGATTAAGGCATGAGACAAGACCTTATTGTAAAAAGTGCAATATACAGGCTTTTGAGCAGTACTTTGTTTTGGGATACACCATACTATAAAAGATTTGTAAAATTTATGTATTGAAAATCAGATTGTTATGTTTTTATATTATACTAGCTATTTTTAGCTTCAAATTTTCGTTTAATTTGCTCAATATGAATAACAGTGTAATGGATGTTTTATGTGTATCTAAAAATTATAAATATAGTAGTTATTGTATTTAAAACTTTATTTTTGTACTAAAAAAACATTTTGTAACTCTTATAATAATATAAAGAATAAAATTAAACAGTAAAAAAATTTTCCATTTTTGGTACATTTTTTTGAAATATATGTCGCAGTTAAGAGGTTAAAATTTATTGACATGGCATGAAATGAATATTTTTTATAAAAACCATAAAAAATGTTTTTTTGTGAATTAATGCACATCAGTACTGATAATTAATATATATTCCGATTTAGGAAATATTATGCACTCACACTGCATCATTCCCAATTATTAATTATAAAATATATCCACGGAGCTGGCAGCCAAATCATAAACCTTCTGGTCTTTGTTTCACAATTAATGGATAAATTTCATTGGTTTAGTTGTTTAAGATGTCGTTAAATAATATCGGTAGGTTGCGGGTTCGAATCTCGGCTTGGCCGAAAAATTCATCGTATCCACTAAATGCGATTGTGGAGCGTTAAATAGTTTGTGGTCGTAATGTCGTCCAAATGAAATGATTCTGCATGGGTTGGCAGGTCAAGTATTAGAGGGTCTTCTGCTCGATGCCTGCTTCTAATTTACGAAGACTCCCACCTGTCTGCTTCCGGTAACGGACAGAGCCCAACCCAGGGCTAGGTACAGAAAAGTACGCAACAACAATTCATGGAGTTGATTCTCATTTTGGACATAGATGGAAGCGGCTTGAAATTTTCCATTGTTACATGTTTGGGGCCTTCAGAAAATCATCATTATTTAAAAATCGAACCACTGAAAAAGTTTTTTGTCTCAATAATTTTTAAACATACAATTCTATCACAGTATCTTTTTCCTCCATACCTGCCAATTTTGGAGGGAAAAAAATCAGTAGATTCTACTGAATTTGAAGCGAAAAATCAGGAGACACTATTAGCGACATCTTTGAAAGCAGAATGTTTTAAAAAGTAGTACCGCAAAAAGACAATTTTACTCTTTAGATTGTACATTCTGAGAATGATTTATGTTAAACATATTTTCTATATTAATCTTAATATTACAATAAAATATTCATCAACCTCATAAAGGAAATTTGAAAAAAAGAGAATATACTACATGTAAAAAAATAAACATCAATGTTTATGTCCCAATATTTATTTCATAGGTCACTTTTATTACACTAGTGCACAATTTATATATATATTAAACTTATAAAACTATATAAAAACATAAAATATTTTATGAAATAAATAAATTTAATTCAGTAACAAATACTTCTATAAGAATATAGAAATTGTCAAATACTTTGTCCATAATAAAAACAATGCATTTCAAATTTGAAAAACTCATGGCGATTTATTTTTTTCGTGCCTTCATGACTTTGCGTTTTTTCTCCTTTTTGAGAATATTTAAGCTATTTTGAGGTTGTTTATAAGCTACTAAAACAACTAAATAGACTTTTTCCGGCCAAATTTTGGTTGTTTTTAAGTTTTTTACTGAAATTGCCAAATATTTTCATACATTATCGGGGGAAATAGAGAGAAATGATGAAAAATCAGTAGAGTTGGAAGCTATGTTCCTCGTTTACTAGATTAAACAATTTTTTTTAATATTAGATCTATTGACAGTTTTTTTTGTTTGTTTTTTTAAATACAGAAAGCTAGTTTATAAAGACAGCGCTGAAGAAGTTTCAATATTAGGTGTTTATCAAAAATTATTTTTGTAAATAGTATCATTATCATTTGACTTTCAATTGCTGTATTCACATATATGAAGAGAGTTATTACATTGAACTATATATATAGTTGTTTTGGCATTCATCTAACATAAAATTTCGCTGTTTAAGATAATACTGGGGGCTATTTGAAATATGCGAAATTTACATAAAGCCATAAATTAATCTTTTTTCTTCCACAAACTCACTTTAGCAATGTTACCATAAAAACTATTGACACGCGTTAGTCAGAAACTCTTCGTAACATAAGATCAACACTGTGACAATGTTCCTCATTTGTAATCAAAGCCACGAAACAATTTGGAAACTTTGATATTATTACTTATTCTTTAGCAGTGCTACTTTATGACCGAATTCGTATGAGTGGACAACGTTTAGTGTATTATATTAAACTTAACCTTTGAAAGGATTACAGATATATATATCGAGAATAAGTAACAAAATTTTTTTTCTATGGATGGTTCATGAATAGAAGATGGCGATCAAAAAAGAAACTATGTCATATGCCAAGAATGCATATCTGCTCTGTTGGCTTTGGACGTCTTTCTCACTATCAGAAAGATTGAGTTTAAATCACAACTTAATAGAAGGTCACTTTTGTTTATTAAATATGATTGGCTACGTTAAACAGAACGTGGTCGCAATGACCTCCAAGTGAAGCGATGTCTCAGATTGTGGCAGGTCATAAGGAAGTTTTATGCTGGATACCTGCTTCTAAATTAAAAAGGCTTCCATCCAACAAGAACAACCTAATTATTTGCTAAATGCAAGGCAAGAGACATGCTGAAACAACAACTTATCCCAAGAGGTATCCGACAGATTAGTTAAAGGTTAGGATCAGCAATAAGTAATTTTAAATTAAGATGTGAAGTCTCAAAAATAGTTAATTATTTTGGCCTAGTTTTAAGAGTACAAAGATAATCAAGTTAAAATGCCAATCTAGAAGTATATATTTGTAATCAAAGTTTCAGTTGCCCAAAGCTATAAACTTGAAATCACGAAAAGGGAACAGCCAACTGTTAGAAGCAAAAACGGGGAGAGTAAAAAGAAAAATTTCTTATACCCATCCTGGAGACCTCAAGGCGAATTGTACAGACTTTACTTTTTTGCCAGATTAAGTTATTACATGCTGTCAAGTTGTAGCGGTAGTTTTAAAGTGTTTGGTCATCTCCGTCCGAAATAATTAAGATTACAGTATTTCCATTGCATTGGATTGGATTGTTTAAGAATATATATTTGTTTCCATAGCTACACTTAACTTCACAGTCGTTGATTATAATTTGATATTATTGATTGTAGACTTGAATATCTTCCTATGTTTTTAGTGTTGAACATGCGTTATTATTACGCATTTCTAATAATTTGAATATTGAGCAGGTGACAAACAAAATAGTATGAATATGGCTCATGTATAGACACCTATTATTAGAGTCAATACTTTAACATTTTGTACACATAACAGAGGAAAATACGTGCCAGTCTTCAGAAAACGCAAGTGTGATATTTTATTATTCACACTTGCCAGGTTTCAATATATATAGCTTAAGTCCACCTACAACAATCCCTGCTTCATAGCCGTGTGTAACTTGGTTTAGTCTTATAAGGATTTACTTTCAGGAAGATATTCTAAAATCTTCCCTGGTAAAAATATTTCTAAAACCTTTCAAAAATCTCTACGAAAAATTTAAAAATATACAAAAAACATGATTCGTGTTTTTTTTTTTTTTTTTTTTTTTAAAAACTAAACTTATTACATTAGACAATAAATAGGAAGCGAAAATTGACTTCTGGTATTGTGTTGCAAATTAAACGTATGAAGAAATAATGCTCAAACGATGATGTCGACGTTTGGATGAGTTCGAGGACTTCATGAAACAAAATGTTCCCAAGCTCTAATGTCTTGTCTTTCAAAGAATCGTTGAGAAGAGAAAAACCCTCGATCTAATCCACGCTTTTAGCCCCAAAAATTGATTTTCCTCTTGAACGCTCGAACTTTGTTGTTCTCAGTGACGTTTGTCATAGGGAAGTATTCATTTATGGAAGTATGGAGAAAATATCTGCCAAATAAGTTAAGTATACATTGCTGGTTTTTTAATATTGATAATCTCTGTTAATTTGGTTTTAAGGTAGTCTAAAAGTAAAGCTAGGATTCTAAACGTAATTCCTAAAATCGAGTGAGTGCATTCCCACATGAGAGCCACCTTACTTCTGTATGGAGAATCAAAGAATGATGAAGGCTTTCCATATCTTCACGCAGAATATTGAAAGGTCATGACTCCAAAGGTCATGATTTTATGTAATTAATAATTCCGGTCGATTCATCTAAAACTTTCTTGAAAGATGCAGGCATTTTTTTCGTATCTAAAGCATGTCTGTGGAGAAACCAATGAATACTACAGTAATCCTTCGAGCACCCTTTTGTTTTTGTTACCGCTCCAACCATTGGACATGTCGTAGCTTTTGGACCATCTGTGCACACATTGATGCAATTAAACAATGGAATTTCATTGGTTCTTAGAAAATCGTCCAACAAATGGAATATTTCAACACCTGTTGTAAGGATAGGTAGTGGTTTGTACATTAAGAGGTCCCCTTCAAAACATCCCGAGTATTCATGACGAACAAAAGCCAATAAAATTGCTAATGCCACAACGTCAGTAGATTCATCTATTTGGAGACAAAAGGAATTTTGTTGAATGCGAGAAACCAGAGATTCTTCCCCATATTTTGACATGTCAACTATCCATCTCTTGATAGTATTGCTTGATAGTGGCACTCCGAAGATTTCAGTTGTACTGCCTTTTCGTCTTTAACATACAAGAAACAATATCGCTAACACATGGTTTTATGAGGGTTTCCACAGTCGTATGAGCTTTTTCTGTCTTTGCCATTCAGTATCTTACCAAGAAAGAAGCTTTTAGTGAGTTTTCATTAATTGTTTTTGCACGAGTTTTCAGTGTTGATAATCAGCAAATTCAGTGCTCTTCCTCTTGAAAAATCCCTTTAGTACGAAGGTCCGGGTTAATACCCTCAAAATGATGACATGATTTCACTGGAACCATCGAATTTTTCGGAAAGACTCTCACGCAAATTATATACTGAGCTTTACCTTCCTCAGTCTCAAAAAAGGCTATTTTTAAGTAACTTTCGTTGTACTGACTCTTTTTAGTAATTCTACTTCCGCACAATGCACTGCAACTAATCAAGAACTTGCAGAGTTTTCACGTAATAAATCCGACTGTGGCACTTCATGTAACTGTTCATGTAACTTCCTGTAACGTCCTCAATCGTCATTAATTTAAAATGGTTGTTTTCTTTGCAGTGAAGACGATAGAGAAACTTCTTGCTTCTTCAATGATCCCGACTTCAACAACCGTTCGATGGTGAAAGTAATAAACTGCAAAAAGCAAATGGTGCACTCAAGAAGGAAGTTCAACATTGAATGATGTCTCGAGAAAAAATGGGTGACCGTCCACTGCACACAAAGCGAGGAGAGCATACCAAGCAGTGACCATGCTAGTTGGTTGGCTGAGCTTTCGCCATTTCCGAAGATCACGCATAAAACGTTTTTACACATCGATCACCATAAGCTGGCGTGCACGCGACTCCCAGGTTTTACAGAAAGTCGAGCAGGGAGGCTACATCCACCGGCACTAAACTACCGGCGGGTCAAACTTTGGAACCGCAGCTACTGTTCAAAGGTTGCCACGTACCCCCTAGAAAGATCAGATGGACTCCTAAGGGTCCGCGGACCACACGTTGGGAAGCCCTGCGTTATCGAGTAAACAGTTGAAGACTTATTTTCGTGACTATTCATTTGATACGGGGAGATTGGAACGAGGTATAAATATGAAGTGGAATATGTTGGAGACAAGGTAAGAAAAATCTTTCAAGATATCGCAGTCTGATTCCATTCTTAATTAGTTTTTAAACATATATTCCGTTTCAATAAAAGTTAAAATGAGATATAAAATTGCACAATTATCGAGTCAATCATGATTATAATTTTTGTCATGATTGACTCGATAATTATAGATATATATATATATATATATATATTGACTCTCGATATTTATATAAAAATTTAAGATTTATTTTAAAGGAAAACGTTACATTACAAACAAGTAGATAAACAAAGGAAAAAAAAAAAAAGAATTGTTCTCATAAATGTCACGGTAAGTTTGGAGAGCTTTCTATTTTAAAAAAGACCTAGTTAAATATTTGTCCCCCCCCTCCCTCCGATATACAGAATATTTAATAGTGTCTGGACCGAGACACATGATATAAACGCTTCTGAGAAACAAAGTAACTTCTAAGGAGTTCTGTGCTTACCGCTTAATGAACAAAGACAATGAAACATAGAATCAAATTCCCAACCATGACTCCATGAAGCGACATGATATAAAAACCTGAGTTTCCCGACAAAAACAAAAGATATTTATAGAAATCACAAAATACCACATCTTTTATCTGTTAGATTCTGGATGTATACAACTGAATGGAAAAAACGAATACTGCCTCACACAATCTCATATGACTATACGATTGAATTCGCCCTAAGTATATTGACAAAATTATCAAAGCTGAATTTCAAAATCTACAAAAAGATCCGTAAAACTACGACATAGATGAAAAAAACATGAATCCCGGACAATGTAGGCCATTAAATCCTAATTCGCTTTGTATGAATGATGGGAAGTGTACAAAAAATTTCCAAACGCCTACTTAGATGACAAAAAAAACCGGAGATAATTTCTATCACAAATAAAGAAAACGGTCACTCAAAAAAGGTAACTTAACAACTAAAATACCCACTACCCATAACCAAAGACAGCAGACTACAAAGCAGAAACGAAGAGATCCTCACGCACCAAATGGGAAGATACACAGTAAAGAAACGGAGTGGCGGATTTTCGATTACTCGAACCAACTGTCAGTATCTAGTAGCACATTTAGAGCAGCACTTTCTAAAGCACGGTTAACGGGCGCTTACTTCCCGCGTTCCACCTTTGTACGACCGGCGGTTGGGTTTTTAATTTTATAAAGGAAGATTAAATTGTTCCGTTTTTTCTTCAAATTTTGTTGGTAGAAATGATTTTATCTTCTACATGGTATTATAAATAAATTACTAAAATATAGAATCGTATTTGTGAGCCCCGTACCGACTTGTGTCTAGCGCCTTATTCACATCGCGCAGATGTCTGTCTCCACTCAAGGCCGTTGCGCAGAATAACAGAAGTTGCACTGCTTTGATCGTTTCAAAAGCCACCCTACTCGACAGAGAAGGACATAAAAGTTAAAATTGCAAATGATGGATTTATTAGATTGAGTATCGCATACCCGGTAACGGTCGGGCGAGCCTTCCTGCCAAAATGCCAAGCGATTGGGGAGTGAAACTACATTGGCCGTTGATTGTCGTTTATAAATTGGTTGACATTTGATGCGACGAGAGAGTGTTGTGTAATAGCTATTTAGTAATCGTAGTGTTTGTGTGTAATTCGAGCTTATTTCTTTGTTTCTTTTGTCAATTTAAACTTGTGATTTAATTAAAGAGTAAACAGAACTCTATTGTGCAAAAAAAACTAGCCTCATTATGTCTGTGAAGAAGCGAAAAGTAAGTGATGAAAATAATGCATTTAAAGAAAAATGGGACTTAGACTATCAGATCTGCAACAATAACAATAACATTTAGTGTATGATACGGCACTAGACTACTTTACACGAAAAAAAGTATAAACGGTGAAGCAAGAAAAATTATTGTAGTCAAGTACAAAAAAACTAATACATCAAAAAAGTATGTTTTCAAAATTAAGTAGAGATAATGAACAAAGTTAAGCTGCGTCTTATGTAGTTTCTTTACAATTAGCCATATACTAAGCCAAAAAGCCATTCAGTGATGGGACTTTAATGAAAAAATGCGCGGTTTCAATGGCTCTACGCGTCATGCAGCCAAAGTTGGCAGAAAAGTGTTTGAATCTGTAGCATTCTCACAAAGAGTGGCGCGACGAGTAGACGATATGGGCGAATATGTTTCGAAGAATTATGCGATTGCATTTTGGATTCCAAATACTATTCATTATGTTTGGATAAAAGGCCCGACCAGACAAATATCAGTCAATTATCAATATTTATTCGTGGCATTCTGAAAGATTTTACTAAGGAAGAAATGTTAAATTTTATACCCTTACCCAGAACAAGTAAAGGCGCAAATATCTAGCTGTTAATAAAATTGTCATAGATTACGAAGGATTTCAAAGATGTTCTTGCATTGTAATTGATGGAACTAAGGGAACAGTGACAGGATTCGTGGGACTTCTTAATTAAAATGGCATTAATTGCCGTTAATCAGACCTTCATTTGGTGTTTAATGACACAGAACAACTAAGCCAAGATCAAACATTTTAAGTACCAAGGAAAATTTTAAAAGAGCAAAATTTCGTTCCTGCGTATAAAAATAAAATGCTAGAAATGTGAAGAATTATAGAGAAATTTATATCCATTTCAGCCCATAGCATTACACAAGGTATGACAAAGCGAAAGTGTGCTCGCAACAAAAGTTACTATTATGCCACAGTCACAACCGTGACTTGTCAGTAGATAATTTGACATTCACCATTGAAGGTGTTGCAACAAGGCCATGGTATCTGGGTTAACAACCCATACCTCTGTGAACTTCGTGGACTTGCTGACTTATTATCATACAGACAATCTCTTTTCATGAAACTCAGAGTTCATGATGTTGTTGTTGCATCAGCATGCTTCCCTGCATCAAACCCTGAGTTGGGCCCTACCAGTTGGATAGAAACAAGCGGATGGAGGCTTCGGGATTTTGAAGCAGAGATTACGCAGAAAACCCCCAATACTTGTCCTGCCAACCTCAGAGGTATCATTTCACTTGAAGGACAATGAAAACAAGCCCAGTTTTAATGCGACCCAGCAGCCATAAGTGAACACGATGGATCTTCGGTTAAGTAGGGATTAGAACTCTCTACTTTCCAAATAATGAGTACGACTTCCTAACCAACTAGGCCACCGTGGCTTAGAGTTCGTGAAATAGTAATACAATTCATTAAATTCATCTCAATACAATTATTATTCTCAGCGGCTATTTATAGTGGGTCACTGCGGGTTCTGCATGACCAACTTGAAATCACTGCTGCAAACAGGACTGAGATCGAGAATAATTCACAAGATAGATGATCACCAAAGCACTCGCGATTAATTCAGTATAAAAATATAGAAATTTCTTAATTGCTTTCTGGAGAATCTGATATCATTAATGATGTAATTTTGAGGTTCAGGTGAGTACTTGCATTTGGCGAACGCAGTCATTACTATCTCTGGACTTGTGACGTCTCTGTACATTAAGGCAGTGGCAGTCCATTTGGTTACGGTTTTGTTCACATTGTCAAAAGGTAGTGAGTTAGAATCCCGACTTAACCGAAGGTTCGTACATTTCAAGTATATGTCATGCCGTATTCACTAGAATTGGCTGACGAATCATTAGTAGGCCATAGTTGTAATGTTCTACAAGTGAAATAATACCTCTTGTTTGACAGGTCAAATACAAAAGCTGCTTCTGTTTAGTTCCTACTTCTAAATTATAAAGAATCCCACATGACATTTTTAATATAACTGGTGGAATCCAACTCAGACAAGGTATAGAAGTATATTGGTGGTCACTCAAGTCAGCTGATACTGTTGATACAATGTTTTAAAGTCAAACGATAGAAGTATTAGATGTATATCAGTATCGAAATGTTTTCTCACCAGAAAACTGAGAGAATTCCATGATTTGAATTGAAACCCGAGATCTCGTATTCATTAGAGTTGTGGAATTCATAGAAACCTGACAAGTAATACGAAGTGCTTTTAATATAATAACAGTAGTATAGCTCATTGAGAAATCCAGGCAGGCAACAATTCAATCTCAACTTAATACGCATTCTCTGCATTTCCCTTTTTTCAACGAAGTACAACAATTAATTTCTTACACCAAAACAGTTAAAACTATTTTTAAGCCTTTTTTGACTTCATTTATTAAATACAGCTATTGTTATGAGCAAATTGTTTCATATCATGTTTGCAAAAAATGATAGAATTTAATGTGCAAATTTTAAAAAACTGCCTCTTTATAATAACCGTAAGATAATAAATTATTTATGTTTACTTTTTTTTTGACGGATTACACAGTATCTTATAAAACCACATCGTGCATTTATAAGATAGAACATTGCATTTGCCAAAGGAAGCAAGATTCGGTATATTCCGCCAATTTAGAACTACTTCTATACTAGATAATAAAATTAAAACAGCCATTTTCATCGACTAAAGGAAAAGTAAAAACGACACTACACGTGCATTTAACGCGATTTTTAATTCAAATTCAATTTAAATCAATGAAGCTAAAACAATATATTTTATTTCAAAAAAATTTTTAAATTAAGAACACATGATATTGTTCCAAATATTGGATATGAGAGATAAATTTCTCTCGATTGCACTGCATCTCTTACATTCATTTCAGATAATTCGCAGGGTTTAAATTTGAGTTTTGATATGTCCAAGTTCTGTCACTGACATATTTAACTCCATAAAAACAAAGTACAAAAATAAAAAATTGTAGAAAAATTAATATCACTGGATGGTATTTGTTGGTAATTTATAAAGGTCACAAATAGCAATTGTTCCGAACACCAACTTGGTTAGTATGGAACAATTTTAAACAGTCATTAATTTTCCACTTTTAAATATTTTTTCTTAAGTTATGGCAGAAGAAATAGTGTGGACACTCAGAAAAAGTAAGAAGTAATTACCCTTTAAGAATTTTTAAGTTTAAAATATATAATAACAAGGTAATTTTATTATGAATCCTTGTTACAATTATTATTCTGCATTGTCTTCCTCGATAAGACACAGTACGACTGCACTTTCTTCTATAAAAACTGAGAATTTCAAATATTAAAAAAATTAGGTGTAAATTAATTTATTCTGAGAGTTTTATATCCAATGTCTTATGTAATTCCTTGTGAGCAAAGAAGTCCCATGCTTAAAATAACTTTTTATAAATACAAAGAGAGTTCGCATAGTTAAAGAAGTTTACAGGATAAAACTCTTGTTAAATCATGGGTAAATAATACCAATTAAATGAGGTAGAGTTCTTAATACTTGGTTTAAGCAAGTACATTCTACGTGTAAATGAATCTGATTAATAACATGGCGTAAAAATGCAGTATCGTATTTCATACGCAATACCCAAGAACATGTAAGAAAATATTCAAATTGAATTAAGATCATGTCAAAATAATTTATTTACCTCTGTATAAATTTGCGCAAACATTAATATTAGCAAAGCAAATACTTTCAGTTCAAACCTATGACAATACAAAGGCTGCATCTCTATACAGTTCCAAGTGTTATATTTTCTATTTGACGAAAATAATTTTACTTCTCAAAAAATGTACTTTAGATAAATACATTTATCTATGCAGTAGAAACTGGATTTTTTTACCCGCGTTAATTACAAGTAAAGCCTACCAGCTCTAGTTTTATAGAGTTAAATTAGCTAATTTCACATAATATATTTTTATTATTATTATATTAAAAAGATGTTTTAGTCTTAGAGTTATAAAGAAAGCATTTGAAGATCATTATTATCTGCTCCGTAGATATATTCTCTTAAGTGATGAATTATGGAAAGTTGAAGACTAGAGTATGTGGCAGTGATGAAAAGCGGCGACTTCCTCATATGTAAAATAAATTAAATAAACCATCTATGAATTTTTTTCAGCATTTCATGCCGATTCCCAGAAAATAAAAATGAGGATTCTATTAGAATGATGTACTCACTCAGATTACAAAATGAGTAGATAAATTTATTTACATTGATTCATTACATATCTAAACTCTACAAAAGTCTGTCGACCAATTTACTCTTTTGCCAGTAAATCAATAAAAAAGACATTTTTAGTCGCTAAAAACACAAATGAAAAACATTACAAACAAAAGAAGTTGGTTATTTTATAAAAACGAAATTTGTAGGCGTATGTATTAATCTGAAAAATGACGTAAATTTAAACTAGAGGTTTGGTGTATCAATGAAGTATTTATAAGGAAAATATAAATGTGAAAATCAGGTTTGTTTCAGAGAAGCGCTGTAACATAGGAGGGAGTTAGTCATTGTTGAGTTGCAATGTAAGAAATTGCTGTGCGTTAGTCAAAAATGCTTTTTTAAGATGATGGAACCATTAAAAGCTTCAGCTCACAGATTTCAAATGAGATCGTGTAGCAGGCAGTTAGAAAGCGGAAGTTCCTTTCGTGATACTGCTGAAAGACTGAGCCGAAATGCATTCACAGTGAATGACTATTAACAACAGTAACCAAGGCAAGGCATTGCTGCAACGTAATGTTTCGAGCGGCCTCGGGTGACAGCAGAAGACCGATGTGTACTCCGAATGGATTTGGCACATAAATATTGCTGCAGACCTTCATACTGCAGTAGAGACCACATTAGTGGCACAACTAACTGTCATAAATCAATTAAGTGAACGACAGCTTAGCTAGATGCCTTGAAGTGTACGTGTTACAACTATTGATGTTTATGATGTGAGTGCATTACACTGGTTGTCACTCAACGATCATTTTTGAACACAAGCGCTAATTAGATCAGATCTTACAGAAAGCAGATCCTGAACTACTACCAAACATCAAAACTCAAGGTAGGATTTGAATCGACTAACTGTTGAACCGAAGGTTGGAGAATTACGTGAGCGGTATTAAGCTGCAGCTTTATGGAGGACCGAGTGATAATCTATTGTTTTAAAATGAAATCCGTCCTGCACTGATATAAATGTAAGAAATGTGTTGATTAGAAAGAATACAGCTGAGCGGTACGAACCAGATTTTCCGTGCCTTAGACACACTGAACACATTCGGAGTAGCGTTATGGGGAGCAATTTCATATAAGAGCAAGGACACACATACACATTTCAGTCCAACTACACAAACTGACAGCAAATTAGTGCACCAGTCTGATGATTCAACCTTTTATATTGCCATTCAGGAACAACGTACTACGATGTGTTTTCCGAAAGGATGACACTCGTTTCATACCATTGTTAAAATACAACATGCTTGCACTACCAAATTGCATTTGTATGGCTGATAGATCAACGATTGAGCATATATGGTACATTAAATGACAACATCACCAGTATCATTCACAATAAGCATAAACTCTCCTTGCATTTAGTGATAAGATATAATATTAATAGAACATATCTATCACCACTAAACTTATATCTATCATCAGTACGTCTGTATGCTTGTACTTCTCTTTCTATACGGATACACCACTTATTTACGTACCAGCACTTTACAAGTGCATTTTACCTTTTTGTGCGTTTGAGATCTTAAAATTGTTAGCAAAATTATGCATATTTTAACCAGACAATTTCATTTTGCAAATTTAATTTGTTATTATATCCAACCAGAGTGCTTTTTACTTACAAATATATTGTAACTAATAAATTAAAAATCATTCTTTAAAATATACTAATAAATTATTTTGAAAAGACAACTTCATGAGAAGTCCACGTGGGGTTAATTTATTGGCAATTTAATTTTCGTTTCCCATCATGTAGAAGAAGCCAATCTGTACTTCTTTTCCAAACTGCAATCTGGTGGTACATGAAACAGGACAAAAACCAAACCCAATTTCTCAGATAAAAATAGTTAATTATTATGATTTCTTTGGAATTAACACTGTTTAGTATCAGAAATTAAAGCTTAAAAAAATACAAAACTAGAGCCCTCCACTTGCCAAATCAATTAAACCCATTTTTTGAAATTAAAAAATTTTATTATCAAAAAACTAATTTGGCTCCAAGCTGTATATATATTTAAAACAAATTTCTGTTATAAGTATCAACACTATACTGAGGACAATATTGAATAATAAATAATTTTCTATAGCGTATTCAAAATAAAAATCTATGTAACCGGGACACACACTTTCCTTTGCTACGCCGAAACTGTTCTTTTAATTCCATTGTCACTGTAAGACATCAATGAACCAAACACGAAAATTATAAACCATAAATTTATTGTATTCGAACTGTCATTGAGATATTTATTAATTTTCGATTTTAGTTCTTTCCCATAAAACTTTAACCATCATATAATATTGAAATGGATTTTGCTAATAAGAATAATTCAAATAAAGAAAATGTTGCATAGGTAAACATTCGATTCATTAATGACAAGATTTCACCAAATAACTAAGATGAAGGAATATGAAGGTGTAATCAAGCTGAATATATTGAAATGTCCAAAAACATAAAAGAATACAATATTTAGGATGCAGAAGCGCATATTTAATACCGGAAGTGAAATATTCATAAATAGGCATTGCCAATGTTGTTAAAGTGCGATGAAATATCATTTCCAATTAAAGGAAAGTTCCATGGATGAATTTTATCAATTAAGTACTCAACTTCTGCAAAATATTGCTAAGATGTGTATTAAAATTAAAATATAAAAAACATACAACAGATAACAATAAATCTACAAGACAATGCTCTTCGGCATTTTCGAAGGAACAGACATTTAACAATGATTTGCAAAAAGTATTTTATAAGTAATTTTTAGACGAGCGAAATTTCACTACAACAATTATGGTAAAGAATGAGTTTTATTGATGACTATTGTTGTTCTTGCAATGTTCAAGGTAATAAAATGGATTGTAGATATGCTACAAAACATAAATTAATTTCTCGTCGACACACAAGAGCATATAATACAAGAACAAATTACTTACATCCGGACTTAAATATTAAGAAAATGCACGAATTATACATCTCACTCAATGTGGGAAAAAAATATGCAAACCAGTGAAAAAAATATAACAAGGTATTTTCAATTAAATTTCACTTGCATTTCAGGCAAATGCCCAAGGTTAGATGACATACTTATGATTCTGGGAACTAAAATCTGGGTCGCCAAACAATGAGGGAAAAAAATGACAAAATTCGATTTGATTTGATTTAGAGTAAAGATCTTCCCATGGGATAAGCTGTGCCGAAAACAAAATGTTTGATTGTTAACTGCTTGATTAAATTAACGAATAAAAAAAAACTAATTGAGAATGTTGAGACGAATGACTCAGAACAATAAATGTACTTAAATAAATTCATGAAAGCCAGAAAGATAAGATAGATAAATATCTGTTTCATCTTTCTTCTTTTATATAAAAAAATATCTGAGAATACAACAGTGTCATGAAATTAATGTCATACAAAGCAGTTTTTATTTTATTGTTTTTTGTGCTTGTGTATTCTAGATTTTGAAACGGTTTGAGAGGTAGAGGATGAATTCATTTCCATCTGTCTTAGAAGAGGATATATCAAATGTTTTTAACGCATTTTTGTCGAGATTTTGGTTTTATAAATTTCATATCAGCCTTAGATTTATGGGTAATTGAAGTAGATTTCTTTGTTCTATTAGAAGTCGATGCCAAAGTATTTAGATGACAAAGTTAAAAGTGGTGCAGATTTAGATAGATTATTCTTCTTTGCAGGATTGTTGTTTATTTTTGCATTTGTTCGTAAAGTAGAAGAATAGAAAACGTCAATTTTCGGTGTTCTATTTTTTACTATTAGCCTTGCTTCTGGGAAATAATAATTTGCTTTATCTTTGTTCCAATTACTCTTTCTGCATGATCATTTCTGGAAAGATTTGGAAAATGCAGCATTGTGCACCAGAGTAGCTACAACACTTGAGAATCTCTGAGGTACAAGCATTAGTTTCATGACCAGATTGCGCTCATTTTCTACACATAGGATCAATATTCCTACATTCCGCTAGGGAGTCACCCTATCTCTGACATTTAAAACACCTAAGAGGATTAGGAATATACAGACAAAGTTTGCAGTTTATATAACCTGCTTATATTGATTTTTTGATGCTATAGAGACAGAATTTTTGAATTCTGGTTCTATACCATGTATGAAATCGGGGTTAGGTAGGTCACCACAAGACTCATTTAAAGTTTTATTAAGCGATGTTTTGAATGAAAATGAATTATTTTTTATATTACTGATTATCAAAACTTGATATGTGTCAACTTGAACAAGAAGCTCTCTTGATCTTAATTTTTTAACATATTCTATGTCACCAACAGTTGATGTTAGGAGTCTTTGTATCAGAAAAGTCGATGCTGCATGAAATGTACTTGGTGTGCTTATCAACATGCAACAAGTAGACAAATTGGCTTCAATGACACGAGAATTAGAATCTATAGAATATTTGTAAAGTTTCAGGCTTAACAGCACCGGCCACCAAGGAGCGCTACAAGTGATGGCAGCCACCGGTTCTAAATATTTCCAGCCTTGCTGCTAACCAAAGAGCTAGCCGACATCCATACAATGGGAGGTTACCCCGGGAGGCAATTACCATCTTAAACGCCAAACCCAATGATGTGACCCCTTTGTTTAACCCGCGACTGCAGCTAGGTACCAGCCGACTGATAAACTGGGGACCACAGTGTACCACTCGTCCAAAGGGTTGCCACGTACAACCAACACGTGAGAATCTTGACGGTCAACGGAAAGCAAGAAGCAGACAGAGAATACAGCTACTCATGGAGAGATGATCCCTCTCTGGCCGGCGATAGTTGGAAAGGATAAGCAAAAGATTAGAAGGTGAAGAGAGGAAAAACAGAGAAGTAAAACCCTAGGTACCTCGGGACTGGGGCACATGTACTCACCTAAAGAAAGTGAATCCCATGAGGGGGACAAAATTCGAAAGCGCTAAATTTTTGCAAAAGGATGAACAGAGTCGTTTCCGTATGCATACAGATAGGATGTAGTTTATGTATTTTCTTTTAGCTTTGACAAAACTTTGTTCCTTTCCAAAATTGACTCTTGATGTATTCAATTTTGGAAAGGATAAAGCTTTAACAATATGTGAATCTATCTAATAAATATCAGATGGCATGATCTTAATAAAAACATAAGTTGCATCTCTCGGATCTAGAGAATTTTTTTAATGTTTATTTATGTATTAAAAATATTTTTACTGAAAATTGTAAAAATTAATGACGTTAATAATTATGTATTGAATAAAATATCAATATTAAAAGTTTTAATTTTATTGAAATTGCTGCGAAGTACTGAAATAAAGCTGAATCAATTGAAACGAAAAAATAGGCGCAATTACTAGCTAGACGACTTATAATTTGCTATAGAATCTCAAACAAAAGAAAATCAAAACATTTTCCATCAGATGACTGTTACAGTTTATTAAAAACGTGTAAAAAGAAAATATTGTTTCATAGTTCAAATAACACATCAGGACTTTTTCTCACAAATGCTTTACAAAATATCAGGCTAGTCAAGGAGGGCTGTTACCACGATAATCCTTCCTCTTCAACACTTACCTTTTTAGATCATCAGTCTATAGTTAATTCTGACATTTCGAAAGGGTGGAGGATTACTCCCTGCCCTCACTGGTACGCAGGCAAAGAGCCTGGCTCTTCATGACAGAGCCTCTAGAACCGCAATTTCCAGACTACCAAGTGGCCACACTAGGAGTCTCACATATTACGAAGGAAGGAAAATCTTTGAGGTCCGTTCTAAATGAAAAACTGAGCAGGTTTCTCCTAATCGCATCGTGGACTCACCAGAGACCATCCTCCTTTCTGGTCCTCTGTTTCCTTCCTTAGGGTCAACGGTCTGATGGACTTGTCTGACTTGATCAGACATTTGGAGCCACGGCAACAACAAGGTATCATTAACAAAAGGTAATTTTAAAGAATAAATGCTAGTGAATTTGTTAAAAAAATGCATTAGATAAAATTAGAAGAATCGAAACTTCCTCTTAAAAATATACAATTCAAGTAAGACTCTAATGAAGATACAGAATTTAATGTGTGGAAATACATAGTAGGTAGTCCACAGGGAAATCCTAACTTTCATTGAATACAACAAACAAAACTATAATAAATGAAAAAAAGATATGATGGACGATTGAAATTCATAACATGAGTACAATGAAATTTTAAAGACAAATGTGAGCTGAAATACAGCTTACTAAGAAACCATTTATATGGATGATGAATCAATTTAAGCAGAGTAATACTTGTAATAATGAGGGGGGGGGGATATCAGGAACACAGAACAATTATTCATATTTGCTATAAGTTTTTCGTGAGTGAGGGAGTCATTTTAGTGAGTGAAAGAAATATATCAGTCGAAATTCAGTATGCAGAAAAATTTCACGACATAAACATATATATATTACAGTTTAAGAGTTTTAAAACAGTTACATAAATAATAATTTACCTTTTAATTCCCACATTGTTAGGTAAAAGATGCATATGCAGTAGTACAGAACATATATTTTAAAATCAGCCGGCCAACTTGTCTAGTGGTCAGCATGCCTGACTACGGATAAGAAGGCCCTAGGTTCGTATCCCGATTCAGGCATGGATGTACTTTCGCTCTCTCTGTCCTGTCTTTGTCCCTTCCTTGTGTGTGTGAATGAAGTATGAATGATGCCTACCCTATAAACGGGTCCCTATGGCATGTGTGAGGGTGCGATGGTGGCCCACCCCTGCGGTGCACTCGGGGCAATGCCTGGACAGCTAAGAGGTCCTGTTTCTGGCCGGTTCCTTTAGTTTCAGGGAACACTAGATTAATAGACTCTGTTGCAGTTGTAACTGTCTACAATCTGCCATTGGAAATTTTTTAAATTTTTAATTAAAAAGGAATATTAAAAAATAATATATTTTAGAATCATCTTTCTTTATTAAGTTAGTCCATTTTGCAATTAAAATATCCATTTGAATATTTTTAGAGTGAATATCTTCACTAATAATTTGAAAATAATAAAACTATTGATATTTATTATATAATTATCATTCATTGAATACTATTTAAACACTCAGTTTAACTTTACGAAGTTAACTTAATTCTGACTGATTTCTCTTTCACTTAGATTTAAAAGCTTATTCAATTAGATAATGTAAGATAATATCGAGATGTAATATAACATATATGTTCGCGCATGCGCACACGTCACGTGATATTGTTTGGAACAAAGTAGATATAGTTTGGAAATTGAGGAGAATGGTTATGTTAATCGAGCAGGAATTAATCCCTATATCCTTTGTTACGTTTGTCTGTGTCTAATAAACAATTTAAAAGACACTGGTCCATCGTATGAGTGATTAATTATTATATAATCTACACATCTCTTAACCGTAAAAACCAGCATAGTGGACCGCGGAGTCTGCAGTCGTACTAACGAATTATGGTTAAACTAAATCGATTAGAAGGAGCTATCAAAACATCGATAACGAAACTCGAAAATTTTGTGAAAGAATTTTCTGAAACGAAATTATCTGGTACAACAGTAAGTGAATTAGAAGTTAAAACTAAAAAGGTTGGAACACTACAAAATTGCATCGATCATATTCATGAGCAATACTACTACCATTTACAGAACATCAGTGAAATTCCAGATGTCGAAAATGATTTGGAAGATATTGAAACAAGACTGGAATATTTGGAGGTAAACTATTTATTGATTCATTTAAGAACGTAAATTATTCTAATTGTTCAAATACTTCATCAGAATATTCCGAATCGAAAGAGAAAAAAAAATCAATTCGAACATATTATTTCAAGTAATAAATATTTAAATGAAACAAAAATATTATTTTGTTTACGTGCATCATTAAAAGGTGATGCAAAACAAAAAGAAACGTCAGATAACTCATTTGAATCTTTATTCGCAGCTCTGACTGAACATTTTGCGAATCGCCGACTTTTGGTCGACACTCATTTTCTTGCCATTATTAATTATGACAAAATACAATTTGAATCATCTAAAGAATTAAGAAACTTGGTTGAGTGTTTGAAAAAAAATTGCAAGAGCTTTAAAAGTTTTGATTTACGAACAAAATTCTGTAACGGATGTTTTACTAGTAAATAGCGTGCTTCAAAAGCTCGATAAAGTAATAAGAAAGCAATTTGAGTATACGTTAAAATCAACTCAAGTTCCTGAATATTAAACATTAATTTCCTTCTTAGTAAAAAAGAAGCTCTAATCTTGAGAGCATAAATCGCAATCCTCTCCTGAAAAACATAAACAAGTTCTCACCCCTATCTAATAAAACAAAATCTTTGATTATTAACGCTAACGATAAATCCAAATCGAAATATTGTTGTGCATTGTGTAATCATGATCATTCTTTGAATAAATGCCCTAATTTTCAAAAATTAGATGTTAACAAAAGATACGAAACAGTAAAGAGAAAAATCTTGGCACGAACTGTTTTAATAAAAATCATAAACCTAGTTCTTGCTATTCTAAAATGTCTTGTTTAGTGTGTTCTAAATGCCGTCATTCAATGCTTCATCGCAAAAAAAGTGTGGCCAAAGATGGCGGCAGTGATTGTCTGACATCCGAGGAAACGGTAGGTGGTACTTCTTTTGCACACAAGTGGAAGTGAATTCATCGGCGCCTAAGAATAATATAATAAATAAAAATGAGACAGTATCTTCCTTTCAGTTTTTGAGCACATCTGAGAAAAACAATTCTGTTTTGCTGAGTACGGTCCATATTTTATTTGAAGATAAATATAAAAAGAAAATTAAAATACAATGCAAATTGACTCAGCCTCGAATAATAATTGTTTAACAAACGAATGCGCTGATATGTTGGCAATTAAAAATAATTAATGCTCCTGTTTCTAAATTAAATGGGTTTTCGTACAATATAAAATCAAAGATAAATACAGTCATTTCAAATTCCGAAGAAAGTTTTGTAGAAAATGCAGGCTTTTTTATTGTTCCGAAAATTACAGATTTAACACCAGCTTCTCGTTTGGATATTTCCTCAATCACTTAGCCTAACTTTATTGAGCTTGCTGACCCAACCTTTACAAACCAGAAAATGCATGGACTGATTGGTGCTGAATTATTTTTAAAATTCTAAAGCACAATACATTTAATGTTAATAATAAGCTCTTGATGTGTGATTCTGTGTTTGGTTGGCTAGACAATACCCAATCTTCTAATAAGGTCTTGTGTTGTCTTGTCAAGGACTTTGAAACAATAGATGATACTTCGAAACAATTTTGGGAGCTCGAATCTATTCGAATTAAACATGAAGACCCCAAACTTTCGGAAGGTGATAAGGCTATGGAGAAATTTGAAGAAACAACTACCTTTCAAAATAGCCGTTACCAAGTTGAATAACCCTGGAAAAGGGACAGGAAAGACTTAAAATTGAACGACAATTTTATCGTTGCAAAAAACGTTTGTAAGGTTTGCAAAAAAGACTTTGTACAAATCCAGAGTTACTCATTCCCTATAATGATACTTTGAAAAACTATCTGAAGCAAGGAATAATCGAACGGGTTGATGAAAACGAAGCTCAAGTCGTGGACAAACCCATATTATTTACCACATCAAGCAGTCTATAAAGAAGATAGACTTACTACTAAAATGAGAATAGTGTTTGACGCCAGCTCACATGATAATGAACTATCTCTGAATGATTGTCTATGGACTGGCTCTAATTTGAATTCGAATCTCTTTGATCTACTCATTCAATTTCGATTGAATAAAATTGCCATCTCTTCCGATGCAGAGAAAGCTTTTCTGCAGGTTTACTTGTCGGAAAAGGACAGAGATGTAGTGCATTTATTGTGGGTTTGAAGAAGCAAATGGAAAACACAATCTCCAAATTTATAGATTCAAGCGCGTTCTTTTCGGAGTAAATGCCAGCCTATTTCTGTTGTCAGCTACCATCAAGAAACATTTAAAAATAAATATCCAGTCACTGTGGGATTGTTAGATACGAGTATCTACGTTGACGACTTTTTATCTGGTGGAGTCAATTTAAATGATGTTCTTGTTATTTCTCGTGAAGCCAAAGCTATAATGTCTGAAGTTAATATGAATTTGAGAAAAATGGATCACTGATGATTGTGAATTGATGGGAAAATGTAAGAAAGGAGAATTTGATGTGCAATCTCCTCAGAAATTTATTAGTCTGGTATCAAATTCTTTAAATTCACAAAGATACTTGGCTTGGGACACAACAGAAGATTAAACAATCTTTGACATCCAAGGTTTGATGAAAATTTTATCAGACGGAAAGGACACCAAACGTTTCATTTTACAAGCCACTGGAAAAATCTTTGACCCATTGGGATTATTGACTCCATTTACAGTAAGAATTAAGAGCCTATTACAAGAATTGTGGCTTTCGGAAAAAATCCAGTGGGATGAACCATTACCTCCTGATGTCCAAAAAGAATTGCTTTAATGGTGCAATGAGCTACCAAACTTGGCGCAATTAAAGATTCCAAGATTAACTATACCTTGCATTACAGATTCAACTGTGATTGAAATACACCCTTTCTGTGATGTCAGCAGAAAGGCATATGGTGCTGCCGTCTATTTGCGAGTAATAAATGGAAATGAAATTCAAGTGAATCTAATAGCATCAAAGAGTCAAGTTATTCCTCTAAAGAAAATTTCTCTGCCTCGACTCGAACTTCTCGGAGCTTTGTTGGCGCCTCGATTAACGAATGCGGTCAGAAAAATAATAGACCGTAAATTTTCATCCAAAACTTATTACTGGACTGACTCTAAAATAACATTATATTGGATCAAAGGTTCCACTAAACGATGGAAACAGTTTGTTACAAATCGAGTAAAGGAGATAAAATCTTTGACTGAAATCAATTCCTGGTTCTACTGCCCAGGAAAGAAAAATATTTCCGCTGATGCTATATCAAGAGGAGCCAATGCTGATGTTATCGTTGACTATTCGTTCTGATGGAATGGACCAACATTCTTGCCAATCTACCCTTTATAGAAGAGAATCCTGTAGTTCCAGTGGAAGAACATATTTGTGAAATGAAAAAAGACTATGCGCAACAGACAGAACTAACGAGTGACTCAAAAATAACTATCTATTTCTAACTCTTCCAGCTTATTGGAAACACTATTACAAATTAGTAATAATTATTTAAAAATTGTTCGTGTTTTAAATTATCTTTTCAGGTTCTTCAACAACTGCAAGTACCCTGAGAATAAAATAGCAGGACCTCTAACCTCTGATAAATTAAGGCATGCAGAAATGTTCTTAATCAAAGAAACTCAAAGAACTAAGCTTAAAGATGACTTTAAATGTCTTCTTAAAATACAACTGTTTCTACAACAAGTAAGATTAAAAGTTTATGCCTATTCTAGATCGAAAAGGCACAATTCGAGTTGGAGGTAGGTTAACTAATTCCTCATTAAGTAATTGTAATAAACATCCAATCTTATTGCCCTCTAACTATAAGTTAATAAAATTGATCATTCAATACTATCATGAAAAATATTTGCATTCTGTACCTCAAACTTTGTTGTTTCAACTGAGGCAAAAATGTTGGCATTTAAATAGTCGAAATTTGTGTAGAAAGCTAACACATGATTGTCTCACATGTTTCAAAGCAAATCCTCAAATATGTAATCAAAAAATGGGTGACCTTCCAAAGGAAAAAATTAATCCAGATTTTACATTGAACTCTGTAGATATAGATCCATGTGGGCCCCTTTTTTATTAAAAACAAAAACCAAGGGAAGGGTTCCTTAACTAAAATGTATGTATGTATATTTGTTTGTCTAGTAACTAAAGCAACCCATTTGGAAATTGTATCAGACCTTACTTCAGAGTCAATGATTGCAACACTTAAACGCTTTATAGCAAGATGAGGAAAATTTTCAAAAATCTTTTAGATGACCAATTTCATTGGCGCAAATATAGAACCGAGAGGACTTTATAGCAGAATGCTTAAACAAGAAACTAGCTAAATTTTTATCGGAAGAGAGTATTGAATAGAAATTTATTTCTCCTAGAGCCCCAAATTTTGGCGGCTTGTGGGAAGCGACAGTGAAGTCTATCAAATATTATCTAAATATAAACGTGTTGTGAGCAACTCTAATTTTACGTTATGAGGAATTTTTGACAGTCTTAGTTCAAGCTGAGGCAATGCTCAACTCACGTCCCTTGACCCCTTTCTCTTCAGATATAGAGGATTTAAACATCTTGACTCCTGGACACTTTATAATAGGAAGATCTCTTACTTCAATTGTAGAACCTACCTTCGAAAATATCTGTGAAAACAGATTGAACTTTTGGCAAAGAACTACAAAGGCAGTACAATTGATTTCGAAAAATTGGCATAAATCTTATTTAAGCACCTTACAACAGCTGTGAAGTGGATGTTTTCCAAACAAAATGTAAAAATTGGGGATATGGTAATCTTAAGGGAGGAAAACATACCTACTTCTAAATGGATTTTACGTCGCATTATTAAAACATATCCTGATAAAGATAACAATATTTGTGTCGCAGACGTCAGAACAAAATCTGGCATATTTGAAAGACCAGTATCTAAATGATGTGTATTGCCTTTAGAAAAATGAGAAATTTTTTTTAATATTTCATACAAAAAGATAAATTTAATAAATTTATCACTATCCTTCTCTTATGTTATGCTTGATTGTTTCCTTATATACTGTGCAATTCAAATATTTGTGTAATGTTATTAACTAGTTTACAATATGTAAAATATTGCACTTTATGTTTGTAAAATTTATATTAAACTTTTATTTACTTGTGTGAAAATATTGAATGTTTTACATTGTAATGGCTGGCGGCATGTTCGCGCATGCTCGCAAGTCACGTGATATTGTTTGTAACAAAAAAGATGTAGTTTGGAAATTGAGGAGGACGGTTATGTTTCTCGAGCTGGAATGAATCCCCATATCCTTTGTTACGTTT
This sequence comes from Latrodectus elegans, assembly GCA_030067965.1. Lineage (NCBI taxonomy): Eukaryota > Metazoa > Arthropoda > Arachnida > Araneae > Theridiidae > Latrodectus > Latrodectus elegans. The sequence continues at coordinate 62,636,602 of CM057818.1, read as the reverse complement.
GTCTGTGTCTAATAAATAATTTTAAAAGACACTGGTCCGTCGTATGAGTGATTAATTATTATATAATCTACACATCTCTTAACCATAAAACCAACAATACATATATATATATATCTTTGATAAAAATTTAATAAAACACATCAATATTAATATAAACTAAATATCAATATTTGTAAAATATTTATTATAACATACATTATTGAAGCAATAATTTAAGAATGCTTCATTTTAATTAGAGAAAGTAAGATTGATGATATATCTATATATATGTAACATTAAATCACAAAATTATCGGATTCCAAAAAATATAAAAAGGTTATAATAAAAAATATAAAAAGGTTATAAACTCACTTATGAATTTATTTGATGGATTTTTGTAACAATTGTATTGCAGTAGCCAGAACTCTCTTGCCCAATGAGACATGAAAGGAGAAAATAAAACAAATATTAGCATTTCTAAGATTATAAACATGTTACTATATCATCAACAAACATACTTCACAAAGAAAGTTGTAAATAAATTTTATAAATAAATATCAATTATATTCAATTTTTACATTTAAATTATATTATGTTTATACACAAGTAACTAATGACAAACAAAATATATTTAATGAAAAAACTATTTCAATACATACGACCCAGATAAATTATTAAGTAATTTGCTAATAAATTATTAACCGATGATTTTTTTTTAAACTGTCAATTGAATAAAAAAAACTGAAAACGATAGATAATTTCTTCCTTCCACTTAAATGTGGGTGTGTGTGTATCTGTGTTTAGGCATAGATATTAACATTATCTTGAATAACAAACATTATCTTAATACATAGCAAAAATAATATAATTTAAAAATCAAATAAAAATATAGCAGACAAACCTTTACAACTACCAAGTACAGATAAAGAATCTATACTATTCAGAATGAAGGTTAATTTAACAGAAAATCATTTGTGCATAAGCAAATGTGAAACACTGCATCATAATTCATGAAAAATATTAAATATATTTAGAATAAATCCAAAATTAATTTAAGACTAGTACAATACTAGCAGAACACATAAGAGATAAAATTATATATGCTTTTCCATGTTTTTTTATTATAATTTTACTGCAGAGTGAAGATATTTTCAACTTTAAGCAAAATCAAATAAAAATTTAGAATAAGTATTCCCTTGTAACACACTGCATTATTGTAGCCATAAATGTCTAACAAATGTATGATTATTGTAAGCTTTATTGAACTTTTTATTGATTTAATAGCTTTAGAAATATGATACCGCAATAAACTTTTCAATTTAAGTTATAAAAAATTAATGTGATTTAATTTCAAATTGAAAAATAAAATCAGAAAAGTACCTACACTTTCCTCTATCTAATTTTAAAATGGGCTTTTAGAAAAGTTATATAAAATATTTACACACAAATAGTTTTTAAATATTTTTAAATAATATATTCGATAAACGCATGACAAATTTAGAGTGGCAAATCGATTTACTCAGATTACTTTGATTGTCAGCTCAAAACAAAAGACAATTTAAATATATGACTTGTAACACTTTTCAATAATTAACCATTTTATTCTTTTTTAACATTTATGATTTAGTATGTAAAGTAATTGAAAAATTTAAAAATAAAATTTTCTCAGAGGAAGCTTAAAAATGTCCATCGGTTAAAAAACTTTGGTCATTAGAAACTTTAAGAAAATTTTACATTGTAAAACTATTTTGAAAATAAAATCAAAATTTGCTAAACAATGAGTAATGATTAAATGGCCAACTAAAAAATTTGCCAGGTAAATCAGAAGTAATGGAATATGTTTTTTTTTTTTTTTTTTTTTTTTTTTTTTAAACTTCCTTTACTTAAAACTACATTTAACTTTATTTTGATTGAAAATTAAGATAAAATATTTCTTTAAATTTTCCCTATAATAAATGAATGTGCTTTCAAATTTTTTATTTATGAGAGTGAAGTTTGCAGTAGAAGAAGATATGCACATATCAAATGCAATCGAATGTCACAATTCCATTCCGATATGAAAGAGACAAAAATAAGCAAAACAAGATGAGAATAAGTTTTTTTATTTACGTTTACGTTTTTATTTGTTTTTTATTTTGAAAATAATCATTAACCTGAGCTTTCAAATTTAAATTATTGTTAAAGTACCTATATTTCTACTCAGTAAAATATCCATCAGTATTGAAATATTTATTGATTTAGTTTTGTTTTTCCTAGGTGAAAGTATACCCTATAATTCATGCACAAACTTAATGCTAATTTATAATGTCTAATTTGGAGCATAAAGTAAGGAAAACGGCGCAAAGAAGCTATACCAGCTTAATGATGCTTATAAATATATCAGTTAAATGTCAAAGCATGAAAAATATCTTTCGTTTATATATGCAATATTGCTTAGGATGCATAGTATTAAGAAACTGCAATACAAATTCAAAACGTTAATAATGATTCAATCAAATTTTATATTTATCTCAGGAGGAGCATATATATATTCACAAGAAGGCTGAAATAATGAACTTAATATTTTTATTTAATAACTTCTCACGAAACGGATATTTACCATTTCATTAAATCTAATAGTAATAAGACAATTTCACACTTATAAATGATATGATGGATCCAAAATTTCTGCAAATAGGTTAGTAATGGCAATTTAGAGAAACTCCTGAAAAAACCTGTAAAACCTCATAATGAATGTAATTATAGGAATTTTCAAAAGAAGGTTCGAGTAAAGTCATATACCACAGTTTCATAAAATATCACTGATGGAATGATATTTCGGAAGACACAAAGCAAAACTGAACAGTCAGAGTTGAACGAACATAGAAAATATGTTCCTAAAGAACACCCAAGTGAATCTTTTAATCATCACTGGGAAGACTCTGAATATAAGGAAATATAGAAATATTTCCTTAATTTTTAAACTTACGTAAGAATATCCTTTACTATTAAAAAGCACACACAATATTACATAGAAATATGATTCAAAGATACGTAAACATAATAATTCCCCATGGGTACACATTTCATCTCCAAGGAGGCAGATAAGTATAAAAATGCTATTATATATATAATGTGCTTTATGTATTTTACTTGAACTTCAGAATATTCTTACATATTACATAGAATATATGTTCCTAAAGAGCTCCCAAGTGAATCTTTTAATCATCACCAGGAAGACTCTGAATATAAGGAAATAATGAAATATTTCCTTAAATTTTAAACTTACGTAAGAATATTCTTTACTATTAAAAAGCACACATAATATTACATAGAAATATGATTCATAGATACATAAGCATAATAATTCCCCATGGGTACACATTTCATCTCCAAGGAGGCAGATAAGTATAAAAATGCTATTATATATAATGTGCTTTATGTATTTTACTTGAACTTCAGAATATTCTTACATATTACATAGAATATATGTTCCTAAAGAGCTCCCAAGTGAATCTTTTAATCATCACCGGGAAGACTCTGAATAAAAGGAAATATAGAAATATTTCCTTAAATTTTAAACTTACGTAAGAATATTCTTTACTATTAAAAGCAGCACACATAATATTACATAGAAATATGATTCATAGATACATAAGCATAATAATTCCCCATGGGTACACATTTCATCTCCAAGGAGGCAGATAAGTATAAAAATGCTATTATATATAATGTGCTTTATGTATTTTACTTGAACTTCAGAATATTCTTACATATTACATAGAATATATGTTCCTAAAGAGCTCCCAAGTGAATCTTTTAATCATCACCAGGAAGACTCTGAATATAAGGAAATATAGAAATATTTCCTTAAATTTTAAACTTACGTAAGAATATCCTTTACTATTAAAAAGCACACATAATATTACATAGAAATATGATTCATAGATACATAAGCATAATAATTCCCCATGGGTACACATATCATCATCTCAAGGAGGCAGATAAGTATAAAATGCTATTAATATATAATGTGCTTTATGTATTTTACTTGAACTTCAGAATATTCTTACATATTACATAGAATATATGTTCCTAAAGAGCTCCCAAGTGAATCTTTTAATCATCACCAGGAAGACTCTGAATATAAGGAAATATAGAAATATTTCCTTAAATTTTAAACTTACGTAAGAATATCCTTTACTATTAAAAAGCACACATAATATTACATAGAAATATGATTCATAGATACATAAGCATAATAATTCCCCATGGGTACACATTTCATCTCCAAGGAGGCAGATAAGTATAAAAATGCTATTATATATAATGTGCTTTATGTATTTTACTTGAACTTCAGAATATTCTTACATATTACATAGAATATATGTTCCTAAAGAGCTCCCAAGTGAATCTTTTAATCATCACCAGGAAGACTCTGAATATAAGGAAATATAGAAATATTTCCTTAAATTTTAAACTTACGTAAGAATATCCTTTACTATTAAAAAGCACACATAATATTACATAGAAATATGATTCATAGATACATAAGCATAATAATTCCCCATGGGTACACATTTCATCTCCAAGGAGGCAGATAAGTATAAAAATGCTATTATATATAATGTGCTTTATGTATTTTACTTGAACTTCAGAATATTCTTACATATTACATAGAATATATGTTCCTAAAGAGCTCCCAAGTGAATCTTTTAATCATCACCGGAAAGACTCTGAATATAAGGAAATATAGAAATATTTCCTTAAATTTTAAACTTACATAAGAATATCCTTTACTATTAAAAAGCACACATAATATTACATAGAAATATGATTCATAGATACATAAGCATAATAATTCCCCATGGGTACACATTTCATCTCCAAGGAGGCAGATAAGTATAAAAATGCTATTAATATATAATGTGCTTTATGTATTTTACTTGAACTTCAGAATATTCTTACATATTACATAGAATATATGTTCCTAAAGAGCTCCCAAGTGAATCTTTTAATCATCACCGGGATGACTCTGAATATAAGGAAATATAGAAATATTTTTTTAAATTTTAAACTTACATAAGAATATTCTTTACTATTAAAAAGCACACAATATTACATAGAAATATGATTCATAGATTCATAAGCATAATAATTCCCCATGGGTACACATTTCATCTCCAAGGAGGCAGATAAGTATAAAAATGCTATTAATATATAATGTGCTTTATGTATTTTACTTGAACTTCAGAATATTCTTACATATTACATAGAATATATGTTCCTAAAGAGCTCCCAAGTGAATCTTTTAATCATCACCGGGAAGACTCTGAATATAAGGAAATATAGAAATATTTCCTTAAATTTTAAACTTACGTAAGAATATCCTTTACTATTAAAAAGCACACATAATATTACATAGAAATATGATTCATAGATACATAAGCATAATAATTCCCCATGGGTACACATGTCATCTCCAAGTAGGCAGATATATAAAAAAATGCTATTATATATATAATGTGCTTTATATATTACTTGAACTTCAGGATATTCTTACATATTATAAAGAAAATATATTCCTAAAGAGCTCCCAAGTGAATCTTTTAATCATCACCGGGAAGACTCTGAATATAAGGAAATATAGAAATATTTCCTTAAATTTTAAACTTACGTAAGAATATCCTTTACTATTAAAAAGCACACATAATATTACATAGAAATATGATTCATAGATACATAAGCATAATAATTCCCCATGGGTACACATTTCATCTCCAAGGAGGCAGATAAGTATAAAAATGCTATTAATATATAATGTGCTTTATGTATTTTACTTGAACTTCAGAATATTCTTACATATTACATAGAATATATGTTACTAAAGAGCTCCCAAGTGAATCTTTTAATCATCACTCGGAAGACTCTGAATATAAGGAAATATAGAAATATTTCCTTAAATTTTAAACTTACGTAAGAATATCCTTTACTATTAAAAAGCACACATAATATTACATAGAAATATGATTCATAGATACATAAGCATAATAATTCCCCATGGGTACACATTTCATCTCCAAGGAGGCAGATAAGTATAAAAATGCTATTATATATAATGTGCTTTATGTATTTTACTTGAAATTCAGAATATTCTTACATATTACATAGAATATATGTTCCTAAAGAGCTCCCAAGTGAATCTTTTAATCATCACTGGGAAGACTCTGAATATAAGGAAATATAGAAATATTTCCTTAAATTTTAAACTTACGTAAGAATATCCTTTACTATTAAAAGGCACACATAATATTACATAGAAATATGATTCATAGATACATAAGCATAATAATTACCCATGGGTACACATTTCATCTCCAAGGAGGCAGATAAGTATATAAATTAATTCATAATGTGCTTTATGTATTTTACTTGAACTTCAGAATATTCTTACATATTACATAGAATATATGTTCCTAAAGAGCTCCCAAGTGAATCTTTTAATCATCACCAGGAAGACTCTGAATATAAGGAAATATAGAAATATTTCCTTAATTTTTAAACTTACATAAGAATATCCTTTACTATTAAAAAGCACACATAATATTACATAGAAATATGATTCATAGATACATAAGCATAATAATTCCCCATGGGTACACATTTCATCTCCAAGGAGGCAGATAAGTATAAAAATGCTATTATATATAATGTGCTTTATGTATTTTACTTGAACTTCAGAATATTCTTACATATTACATAGAATATATGTTCCTAAAGAGCTCCCAAGTGAATCTTTTAATCATCACCGGGAAGACTCTGAATATAAGGAAATATAGAAATATTTCCTTAATTTTTAAACTTACGTAAGAATATCCTTTACTATTAAAAAGCACACATAATATTACATAGAAATATGATTCATAGATACATAAGCATAATAATTCCCCATGGGTACACATTTCATCTCCAAGGAGGCAGATAAGTATAAAAATGCTATTAATATATAATGTGCTTTATGTATTTTACTTGAACTTCAGAATATTCTTACATATTACATAGAATATATGTTCCTAAAGAGCTCCCAAGTGAATCTTTTAATCATCACCGGGAAGACTCTGAATATAAGGAAATATAGAAATATTTCCTTAAATTTTAAACTTACGTAAGAATATCCTTTACTATTAAAAAGCACACATAATATTACATAGAAATATGATTGATAGATACATAAGCATAATAATTCCCCATGAGAACACATTTCATCTCCAAGGAGGCAGATAAGTATAAAAGTGCTATTATGTATAATGTGCTTTATGTATTTTACTTGAACTTCAGAATATTCTTACATATTACATAGAATATATGTTCCTAAAGAGCTCCCAAGTGAATCTTTTAATCATCACCAGGAAGACTCTGAATATAAGGAAATATAGAAATATTTCCTTAATTTTTAAACTTACGTAAGAATATCCTTTACTATTAAAAGGCACACATAATATTACATAGAAATATGATTCATAGATACATAAGCATAATAATTCCCCATGGGTACACATTTCATCTCCAAGGAGGCAGATAAGTATAAAAATGCTATTAATATATAATGTGCTTTATGTATTTTACTTGAACTTCAGAATATTCTTACATATTACATAGAATATATGTTCCTAAAGAGCTCCCAAGTGAATCTTTTAATCATCACCGGGATGACTCTGAATATAAGGAAATATAGAAATATTTCCTTAAATTTTAAACTTACATAAGAATATCCTTTACTATTAAAAGGCACACATAATATTACATAGAAATATGATTCATAGATACATAAGCATAATAATTCCCCATGGGTACACATTTCATCTCCAAGGAGGCAGATAAGTATAAAAATGCTATTAATATATAATGTGCTTTACGTATTCTACTTGAACTTCAGAATATTCTTACATATTACATAGAATATATGTTCCTAAAGAGCTCCCAAGTGAATCTTTTAATCATCACCGGAAGACTCTGAATATAAGGAAATATAGAAATATTTCCTTAAATTTTAAACTTACGTAAGAATATCCTTTACTATTAAAAAGCACACATAATATTACATAGAAATATGATTCATAGATACATAAGCATAATAATTCCCCATGGGTACACATTTCATCTCCAAGGAGGCAGATAAGTATAAAAGTGCTATTATATATAATGTGCTTTATGTATTTTACTTGAACTTCAGAATATTCTTACATATTACATAGAATATATGTTCCTAAAGAGCTCCCAAGTGAATCTTTTAATCATCACCAGGAAGACTCTGAATATAAGGAAATATAGAAATATTTCCTTAAATTTTAAACTTACGTAAGAATATCCTTTACTATTAAAAAGCACACATAATATTACATAGAAATATGATTCATAGATACATAAGCATAATAATTCCCCATGGGTACACATTTCATCTCCAAGGAGGCAGATAAGTATAAAAATGCTATTATATATAATGTGCTTTATGTATTTTACTTGAACTTCAGAATATTCTTACATATTACATAGAATATATGTTCCTAAAGAGCTCCCAAGTGAATCTTTTAATCATCACCAGGAAGACTCTGAAAACAAGGAAATATAGAAATATTTCCTTAATTTTTAAACTTACGTAAGAATATCCTTTACTATTAAAAGGCACACATAATATTACATAGAAATATGATTCATAGATACATAAGCATAATAATTCCCCATGGGTACACATTTCATCTCCAAGGAGGCAGATAAGTATAAAAATGCTATTAATATATAATGTGCTTTATGTATTTTACTTGAACTTCAGAATATTCTTACATATTACATAGAATATATGTTCCTAAAGAGCTCCCAAGTGAATCTTTTAATCATCACCGGGAAGACTCTGAATATAAGGAAATATAGAAATATTTCCTTAAATTTTAAACTTATGTAAGAATATCCTTTACTATTAAAAAGCACACATAATATTACATAGAAATATGATTGATAGATACATAAGCATAATAATTCCCCATGGGTACACATTTCATCTCCAAGGAGGCAGATAAGTATAAAAATGCTATTAATATATAATGTGCTTTATGTATTTTACTTGAACTTCAGAATATTCTTACATATTACATAGAATATATGTTCCTAAAGAGCTCCCAAGTGAATCTTTTAATCATCACCAGGAAGACTCTGAATATAAGGAAATATAGAAATATTTCCTTAAATTTTTAAACTTACGTAAGAATATCCTTTACTATTAAAAGGCACACATAATATTACATAGAAATATGATTCATAGATACATAAGCATAATAATTCCCCATGGGTACACATTTCATCTCCAAGGAGGCAGATAAGTATAAAAATGCTATTAATATATAATGTGCTTTATGTATTTTACTTGAACTTCAGAATATTCTTACATATTACATAGAATATATGTTCCTAAAGAGCTCCCAAGTGAATCTTTTAATCATCACAGGGAAGACTCTGAATGTAAGGAAATATAGAAATATTTCCTTAAATTTTAAACTTACGTAAGAATATTCTTTACTATTAAAAAGCACACATAATATTACATAGAAATATGATTCATAGATACATAAGCATAATAATTCCCCATGAGAACACATTTCATCTCCAAGGAGGCAGATAAGTATAAAAGTGCTATTATGTATAATGTGCTTTATGTATTTTACTTGAACTTCAGAATATTCTTACATATTACATAGAATATATGTTCCTAAAGAGCTCCCAAGTGAATCTTTTAATCATCACCGGGAAGACTCTGAATATAAGGAAATATAGAAATATTTCCTTAATTTTTAAACTTACGTAAGAATATCCTTTACTATTAAAAAGCACACATAATATTACATAGAAATATGATTCATAGATACATAAGCATAATAATTCCCCATGGGTACACATTTCATCTCCAAGGAGGCAGATAAGTATAAAAATGCTATTATATATATAATGTGCTTTATGTATTTTACTTGAACTTCAGAATATTCTTACATATTACATAGAATATATGTTCCTAAAGAGCTCCCAAGTGAATCTTTTAATCATCACCGGAAAGACTCTGAATATAAGGAAATATAGAAATATTTCCTTAATTTTTAAACTTACGTAAGAATATCCTTTACTATTAAAAAGCACACATAATATTACATAGAAATATGATTCATAGATACATAAGCATAATAATTCCCCATGGGTACACATTTCATCTCCAAGGAGGCAGATAAGTATAAAAATGCTATTATATATAATGTGCTTTATGTATTTTACTTGAACTTCAGAATATTCTTACATATTACATAGAATATATGTTCCTAAAGAGCTCCCAAGTGAATCTTTTAATCATCACTGAAGACTCTGAAAACAAGGAAATATAGAAATATTTCCTTAATTTTTATACTTACGTAAGAATATCCTTTACTATTAAAAAGCACACATAATATTACATAGAAATATGATTCATAGATACATAAGCATAATAATTCCCCATGGGTACACATTTCATCTCCAAGGAGGCAGATAAGTATAAAAATGCTATTATATATATAATGTGCTTTATGTATTTTACTTGAACTTCAGGATATTCTTACATATTACATAGAATATATGTTCCTAAAGAGCTCCCAAGTGAATCTTTTAATCATCACCGGAAAGACTCTGAATATAAGGAAATATAGAAATATTTCCTTAAATTAAAACTTACGTAAGAATATCCTTTACTATTAAAAAACACACATAATATTACATAGAAATATGATTCATAGATACATAAGCATAATAATTCCCCATGGGTACACATTTCATCTCCAAGGAGGCAGATAAGTATAAATATGCTATTATATATAATGTGCTTTATGTATTTTACTTGAACTTCAGAATATTCTTACATATTACATAGAATATATGTTCCTAAAGAGCTCCCAAGTGAATCTTTTAATCATCACCAGGAAGACTCTGAATATAAGGAAATATAGAAATATTTCCTTAATTTTTAAACTTACGTAAGAATATCCTTTACTATTAAAAGGCACACATAATATTACATAGAAATATGATTCATAGATACATAAGCATAATAATTCCCCATGGGTACACATTTCATCTCCAAGGAGGCAGATAAGTATAAAAATGCTATTAATATATAATGTGCTTTATGTATTTTACTTGAACTTCAGAATATTCTTACATATTACATAGAATATATGTTCCTAAAGAGCTCCCAAGTGAATCTTTTAATCATCACTGGAAGACTCTGAATATAAGGAAATATAGAAATATTTCCTTAAATTTTAAACTTACGTAAGAATATCCTTTACTATTAAAAAGCACACATAATATTACATAGAAATATGATTGATAGATACATAAGCATAATAATTCCCCATGAGAACACATTTCATCTCCAAGGAGGCAGATAAGTATAAAAATGCTATTAATATATAATGTGCTTTATGTATTTTACTTGAACTTCAGAATATTCTTACATATTACATAGAATATATGTTCCTAAAGAGCTCCCAAGTGAATCTTTTAATCATCACCAGGAAGACTCTGAATATAAGGAAATATAGAAATATTTCCTTAATTTTTAAACTTACGTAAGAATATCCTTTACTATTAAAAGGCACACATAATATTACATAGAAATATGATTCATAGATACATAAGCATAATAATTCCCCATGGGTACACATTTCATCTCCAAGGAGGCAGATAAGTATAAAAATGCTATTAATATATAATGTGCTTTATGTATTTTACTTGAACTTCAGAATATTCTTACATATTACATAGAATATATGTTCCTAAAGAGCTCCCAAGTGAATCTTTTAATCATCACCAGGAAGACTCTGAATATAAGGAAATATAGAAATATTTCCTTAAATTTTAAACTTACGTAAGAATATCCTTTACTATTAAAAAGCACACATAATATTACATAGAAATATGATTCATAGATACATAAGCATAATAATTCCCCATGGGTACACATTTCATCTCCAAGGAGGCAGATAAGTATAAAAATGCTATTAATATATAATGTGCTTTATGTATTTTACTTGAACTTCAGAATATTCTTACATATTACATAGAATATATGTTCCTAAAGAGCTCCCAAGTGAATCTTTTAATCATCACCGGAAGACTTCTGAATATAAGGAAATATAGAAATATTTCCTTAAATTTTTAAACTTACGTAAGAATATCCTTTACTATTAAAAGCACACATAATATTACTTAGTAATATGATTCATAGATACATAAGCATAATAATTCCCCATGGGTACACATTTCATCTCCAAGGAGGCAGATAAGTATAAAAATGCTATTATATATAATGTGCTTTATGTATTTTACTTGAAATTCAGAATATTCTTACATATTACATAGAATATATGTTCCTAAAGAGCTCCCAAGTGAATCTTTTAATCATCACCGGGAAGACTCTGAATATAAGGAAATATAGAAATATTTCCTTAAATTTTAAACTTACGTAAGAATATCCTTTACTATTAAAAAGCACACATAATATTACATAGAAATATGATTCATAGATACATAAGCATAATAATTCCCCATGGGTACACATTTCATCTCCAAGGAGGCAGATAAGTATAAAAATGCTATTAATATATAATGTGCTTTATGTATTTTACTTGAACTTCAGAATATTCTTACATATTACATAGAATATATGTTCCTAAAGAGCTCCCGAGTGAATCTTTTAATCATCACCGGGAAGACTCTGAATATAAGGAAATATAGAAATATTTCCTTAATTTTTAAACTTACGTAAGAATATCCTTTACTTTTAAAAAGGACACATAATATTACATAGAAATATGATTCATAGATACACATAGTATTACATAGAAATATGATTGATCGATACATATGCATAATAATTCCCCATGGGTACACATGTCAACTCCAAGGATGCAGATATGTATAAAAATTCTATATACATAATGTGCTTTATTTTGCTCAACCTTCAGAATATTCTTACATATTATAATGAAAGATTTTTCTTACAGAGTTTTCAAAGTGCTTTTTATGATCGTATTGGGACATTGAATATAGGCAAATTTAGTAATATTAATTTAATATTTTTTTCGCAAGACTTTCATTGCTATTAAATTTTACTATATTATTTTTATATAAGAGGGATACAGATTGAATAAACTTTATATATTCGAATGAGATATAGATGAGAGAACTCCAAAGAGACAGTTATGAATGCAAGAAGTCTTTTATTTAACGCTTTAACATGCTATACTCAGTGTTACTTTAAAATATTTTTTAACATATTTTAAAACAAATTTTCTATACAGTTTTATTTTGTGTCTTTCAATTAATGTTTCCTTTGCATTCTATATAGGGTGATACATGAATAGGTCTGTAATATTTAAATTTACATAAGAATATTTTTTAGAATAAAAAATCAATACAATATTTTTAAATAAATGTTATTCATACTATATACATAATAAATTCTCTTTAAATGCACAAATCAGCTTCAAGTTGGCAATCATGGATAAAAAAAAACTTGTTTATTAAATAGTTTGCTAATATTTTGCTGCTTTTAATTATATATATTATATTTAAAAAATTCTAAAAATCTCCCTAAGGGATCTTTTGATCAATACACTAGAAAAGGAAAAAGTTTAAATTAAAAAGATTTTATAATTTTTTTCAAAACTAATAGGCCAATCAATGTCTAACATTTTTTTGGATTTGTCTGATTTTCGTTCAGCAATCATATTTTGCCAACATGGATAATATAACAGACACAGACAAACAATTCAAATTTTGAACCTCTAACATACAAGCTCAAGGTGCTATTCGAACTCAATATTTCAAACTGAATGCAAGAGTATAATCCATTTTTTTACCAACTTAGCCTCTTTTGTGACATGTTATTTCCTGCGTAAAATTTTTGGTAAAAACCACGATTAAGTTTAGTTACTTACTTAGCCTTGTGGAAAAAATAGAATGATGTAGTAATTTGGGACGCTTCACTAATATAACAACCATTTTCTTATTCGTTTATAATGGAAAACAAAAAAAAAAAACATTTGCCACAATTGATAAAACAATATTCTATCAAAATGTAATAAAAAAGTAGATACCGGGTTTTTTTCTTAGCTTCAGTTTTTGTCATAAAGGACAATTTTAAAAGGAAGAAAAAAAAACCTTTTTCTTCTGTCTTGAATAGAAAATCTCCCCTGGGAAAATTCCTTGTTTATACGAGCCAAATAGAAAAATTTATAACAGATTTAAATCAGGGGTTAACATTGTTTTAAAACTAATTCCAGACGCTATAATCCAAATTTTAAAATGAAACAGCTTTTATTTTGAGTTAGCCAGTTACAAACATTAACATGATTTTCCTTCCACACTAAGCAGCTGTTTCTAAGTCAAATTTGAACAAAACTTAGGAGGGAAAGATAATAAGAACATTATTTATATAGATAGTTATAGATAACTATGTTACTATAACATGAGTATGTTCAATGGTTTTAAGATAAAATTTAGTAAAATTCACAGTGGCCTAGAAGCGGAATACAGTTTACTGGAAAGAAAGTCACAAGTTTGATCCCAACCCTTGAACAAATATAATTTTTTTGTTTATTCATTTTGAATATACATCCATTGTAGTCATTGAAGACAAATTACAAAGTGGACCTTAAAATGCCTTAAAACATTCTAGATCTATAGCAGTCAACAACAAAATTCATATTAAAAGTTAAATTTAACAATTTATAAAAATAAAAAAAATAAAAATAAAAAAATATTTGGCCATGCATAGTTTTTTCAAAGTTTTATTCAATAAAAAAACATTTTTGAATGTTTTTCAGTTTTTAGAATTAATACAACATATTTAGCTTAATGTTTCATTTTTATTTATTATTTTTCGTTTTGTCTTGTCAGATTTCTAAGAGCAAACTGTTAAATAAAAACAACCCCAAGTAAGAGATATATTAAACACTGTATTTATAATAAATTTAAATAGAATTACAGTTAAATTTGATTCAGAATGGACATAAATTTAAGAATAAAAACAAATCTTTGTCATTTTCTTATATTTTTAGCTGATGCAAAATTTAAAAATCTTAAAATAATTTTGAAGATGCTTAATTACATTATTTACAATTGATAATTTTATTACAATGAAATTAACTGCACATTTAAATAAATTACAATAGTAACACGCTATATAATTAATGAGAGATGAATAACAAGCCCAGTAGAACTGGTTTAAAATATTAAGAACAGAAAAAGATTATTTTATTCGCTACCAATACTTTATGCCTTTTACAATTAAATTATTATTAGATATTTTTCGAAAGAATCTGTTTTCTCATGTAGGTCAGTCCCCTTCTGCAAGTTACATTTTTACTTTTTCGACAAAAATGTAAGAAGTTAAATTATAATATCTTGTAAAAAAAATAGACAAGAATTATGAAGAATGACAGAATTTTTATGCATTATGACAAAATAAGCTGTAAGGATGAATTAAAAGTACTTAGAGACAGCTAATTAATCCTCTAAAATTTAGATTTAACTATCAAATTTTCAGCAAAGTTTCTCTAAAACTTCACATAATCATCATAATATATTTATGATACCTCAAAATGACCATAAAAAATTTTACATGCATTTTACCATCTCAGTACATAAAATAATTTACATATGAGTAAATGTAAATTACACATGAAATAATTTACATATGAGTAAATTTAATTCCTTAAATAAGTAAGCAAACAATTAGAGTAAAACATCCAGTATGACTTACCCAATTCCTTCAGCAGAATGGCAAGATGCAGAATATACAGAAGTTACTCTGTAATAAAATATGCATATATAAGATTCATTAAATATTACTATTTTTGTTTTTTTATTTAAATTATATAGACAATTTTAAACATAATGAATTTATTAATTTCACAAATCATATTGACAATTACACTTTTGAATTTTCTTAACTAATTTAACATTTATGTAATATAAATTTTAAATTATTCGCATTATTATTTTTATTATGTAGATATTTTGACTGTTGTCTTGGAAATCTAGCCTATTAATAATGAAAATGAATTTTAGATAAATGAACACATTCCTTTTCAAAAATGCAGCACTTGCAATCTTAACATTCAATATTCAATTTAACAGCATGCGAATGATAACAGGGTGTGTGAGGTTGAAAGCGATTTGGCAAGATGAAAAATAAAGAAAAAAATTATCAATTTATTCAAAATAAAAACTCTACTCCCATTCACTGTTACTTTAAAAAATAAACAAAAAAATTTCATTCAGACTTTTTGCTCCACAGCAATGCACAAGACAACAAAAATAAAAAATATTGAATAGTTAATGTTTTAAATTTTTAAGTACATCTTTAAAGATTTATTATTAAATTACATAATTTTATTTCAGAACTATTACTTTACTGCTGAAGATTCGAATTAATTAATTTCACTTTTAATTTTTTTACACATGATATTTTATTCCCATTTATAATATCTTTATTGAAATACAGAAATCAGAAGGAAATGCGATACTGAGTACTTTTAAATCTTTTATACATATAGTTAAGGAAATTTATAAATTATTTATAAATTTTCGCATTTTTAAAATTAAAAAAAAACTTATTTTTTTCAAATAAATTAATTGTACTCTTACACTGAACTGCAGATGTTCAATATTTATACTTGTGATTTATCTTATAAGATAAATCACAAGCTAAATACACTTAGAATATTCAATTTAAAAAATAGACAATGTACTCACACTAAATAACAAAATTTTTTATTCTACACTTATTTTTAAATTGAAATTTATATTACATCCAAACCTATTAAAACAATTCATGTGCACAAAATTTATTTTAAACAATTTTTAATTTGGCCTTTGGAGGGGAAAAACTTGAGATATTAATTTATAATTAAACTATGATAAAATATCAAAAACAATTTATTTAGTAAAATTAATTTTACAACGGCATTTTATTCCCCTGTATGTTTATCTTTATTAGAAAAAGGAAATTAGAAGAAAATGTGATAATTGCTATCCATCTTTCTTTGGCACTTACGCAATTATCCCATTGACCATATCTGTAAAAAACTAAATGTCGTTAAAGATGTGATTTAGCACCACATAAAATACAAATAAAGTTTTTACCTACTTGTATTTTAAATGGTGCTGAGATAAAAGTAAACTATTCTTTTTCTTCATATTTTAAAAGATAATTATTAAAATCAGCAAAAGTCTACGACTTATTCTTAAGGTGAAGAAGGTCCGACAGAATTATATACAAATACCAATTTTTTTTCATCGCTTTTCTCTCGCACAAAAGAAATTTAAGAATGTAAATAATATCATTTAAATCACATCTTATTATAGGAAACTTAACACTGAATTACACATTATTAATGCAACTCAGCATTGATGACGTTTAAATTAATTAGAAATATATTAATCAAAATTCTAAATTGAAACAAAACCAAAGTTTTAATTAAGGAAAAGATCAACACATCCAGACAAAAGTTCTTTTTCCAAAATATGTTCTCAATTCAAACGCAAACAAAAATTTGGCGGAGAAACAAAATACAAAGTTTATTCAATAGGTAGCAGATATTTATTAACAGTACCTATTTGTAACTGTGCATAGCACTCAATAATTCATAATGATTGATAGGTTTCGATGAATATTATAAAATTTGCATTTATTTCAACAACGAAACTATATGTATATTTTTAAACAACTGATATTAAGTTCACAATACAAAATTTTACACTATATTAAGTTGTAAAAATCAAAGCTCAACTTCAAAATGAAATATATTAATAAAATTCATTGTTTATATAATCTGTTTTCGAAACAATTGTTTAATTGTACATTCTCTAGGAGATTATGTTAATGTTTTTAAGAACATGTGAGGCAAGTTTTCACACACCATTGATTATTTAAATAATTTGGTTGAATAACTGTATGCCACATAATGCATTCATATTAATAACCATTTTGTCCTTTGACTTAAAAAAGCAGTTACATTTAAATTGTTAAGCTAATCAAATTTCCAAATTCATCATCAATAGATTTCTAAATGAATTTTAAACAATATAAAGCAGATTGTTAATTTTTAAAAATTGGCACTCATGAATTTTGCAACACAATTCAATACCTCATTATATTTTTATTATATTACAACAAATTTGCCAAGAAAATTTATGGGACTTTTTGACACGCAATCTTTTCTGGAGAATATAAGCAACAAAGCGCACAATGTTTTATACTAACAATTATTCATTTGCTGGCGAAAATATTAGTTCAAATAGAATTCATGTAATTGGATTTTATAGAATTTACAATATAGGTTACAGAATTAGCAAAATTGGGATATATATTTCAAAATTATCAAATTCTGGTTTGCCAGCAATCAAAGAAAAAACAATTTTCGAAAAGATAATATACTCAGGAAGCAATATCCAGATCT
This sequence comes from Latrodectus elegans, assembly GCA_030067965.1. NCBI lineage: Eukaryota > Metazoa > Arthropoda > Arachnida > Araneae > Theridiidae > Latrodectus > Latrodectus elegans. Next base: position 62,618,102 of record CM057818.1, on the reverse strand, counting down.
TTTGATTGAATATTAAATTAAAAACAAAAGCAAAACAATTAAAAATATGATTTAAAACAAAGTATTATCTTCAGAGGAAATAAATTTTCTTACTTGATTTCATTTCAATAAACACATTATTAGAGATACTTGGACACCAATTAGTGAACAACTTAATGGCCTGCGATTGTTGCAATTTTAATATCTAGTTCATAATTAGTAGACCGCATATTCACAGTCGCGAGGAAACCAAACTCCTAAACACCACTTCAATGGATATATATAATTAACAAAGCTTTCAAAGAAAATGAAAACTAATACTATAACTGTATGCAGAAAACAAACGAAACTTCCATCTATTGTTGCTCACAGCCTGGGAATTTTCTCTCAAAACAGTTGCAGTAAGCACAACTAACAAAATTTCTATGCATTCAACGAAGTTAATAGACTAAATATGCACAATACAGAAGAGCCATTTACAAAGAATATATAGATCTCTCGAAAACTGCCAGAACCAATTAATTAAAAAAAATATTAGCATCTGAATATTAGATAAGAAAAATGGGTTAAGATGAAGTTAGGTTATGAAAGGCCAGCATCCCTTCCCATACCTTCCACACACTTAGTGTGAAACATTTGTAGAGTTCATTATTACATCACATTTTTTATTTGTCACACCTCTTTTTTTTCATGGAACGGCTAATTTTTTATACATCGGAAATAAATGTAGTATCACAATAAATAATTTAATGATAAAATATAAATTTGAAATATTTAAACTAAAATTTAGATAACATTTTTGTTTTAGAATTTAATGAAGAGTAGAAAATTATGACATTCGGTTTTCGTTATAATGAATTTAACATTTTGTGTGTGTGTTTTATATAATATCAAATTTACTGTTGTTCAGTTTTTTTGAAATCCTATAAAATTGATTTAGATTTTAGATTATCTTAGTCTTATTATTCCTAGATTTAATTTTCACTTTTTCACTGAGATGATTGATATTCATATTTCTGGCCTAATAATGAAAATAAAACAAATATTTGCAATCGAAATGGGCGTGTGTTATTGGTATATCAAATCATTCTTTGTATCAACAGCTTCTTTGAATAGTCGACAATCAATAACAATATAAATTATTTTTGATAAGTTAAAACAATACAAAAATACGCGAACTTATGTCTGAACTATCAGGCGAAATATGCAAAATCAGGTCTGCACTGTGGATCGCCTATCACATATACACAGCTCGATGCTTTATTAAATGATCAAAACATCCTTTGTTTGAATCAATGTGGAAGCTCGCATTGCCATGAAGAATTATATAGTCTCTCTTCTGGTTTTTTTTTTTTTCTCTGAGGATTTCGAGTAAAAGAATAGTCATGTACCACGTAGAATTAAACATTTTGTGTTGTTTTAATGAGACTATTACAAAATGTTGTAATGAAGTAGAAATACGTAACCGTTTTAATGTGCTTCTTCTGTTACAACTTTTTCTGGATTTTTCTCATCTTAGAAAACTCACACAATCGCGATTTTAGTTTTGTTTTAAGCTCACTTACATAAATCCAAGATTCATCTTTAATGTTACGCAATCCTTGACGCCTATTAAAAGTGTTTTTCTCATCATTTGTTAACACCAAGCAAAATATTTTTAAAAGCAAATGTTCATATACGTTTTTTAATGAGTATCACACTAATTCACATAAATGTCTCAGTCTCATATTTCACAGGACTGTCTTGTTTTATAAACACTTCACACTGAACATCTAGGTTTCCCCGACACAAAAACAAATTTTGAATGGACTTCACGGAACTCGACTAGAAACGACTGTCGACCACAAACAGTTTGAACATTTTTCTGAACTGTTTTCCTGTTACTAATTTTTTATAAGGCTATAGAATAATGTTTTAACGATTTATAAATTAATTTTATCGAAACTCATGTAGCGAGAATACGCGTTGAAATTTATGAAAAAATAATCACAAGAAAATCAGCAGCTACTTTTAATATTTGCTAGAGATGAATTTTTCAATAGTGCAGACAAAAAATTATGCAGAAATGACAAAACGTTCTAATGAAATTGTATTTAATAGTATCAAACTATCAGATACATTCTAGAAACTTTAGCGATCACTTAGCAACATTCACAGTTGGTTAGGGCAGAAATAGGAACAACAACCCTCATAACCTAAGTATTTAATTTCAAAACTAATTTTTTTAATCATTGTAATTTGTACAACTTTAACATCTAAAAATCAGTTGATAAATAAATATAACTTTGAAACTTAAAAACAGAGAGGGAAATGATACACATGTTATATGCACGCCATAAAAATGCGTACTGAATAAAAATACATACAACAATTTGAATACAAAAGATTCAAGAATTTTCGTTATTTTCATTACATTCTAATTTTTAGTTTTTATTTTTAGTGAGGTAGGAAATTAAAATTACCATATATCTTCATAAAACTATCCTAAACACGAAATAATTTTTAAAAATATTTAGGGTTTTTCATAATTCAATATGAATGTAAAATATCTATTTAAAAATGTGAAATCATATTGCTCTTTTTGTGACAAAAAGCTTTAAGCACAAATTAATTTCTATAAACCATTTTTAAAAGTACTGGAATGAACTGTTGAAGTAAAATATGATTTTAAATTTACATAACTAAAATGAATTGTAGAGATCATTTTCTGGTGTGAAATGTGTGTTTTTACACATTTTTTTAACAGCATACAAATTAACCATCTTAAAAACAAATTTATCACTGGTATTATGAGTCCTTTATTCCAAATTAGTTTCATAAAAAACTGTTTTGGACATAAATATAGAAATAATTAAATACAAATAACATACAATTTTAATAACAATCCTACAGAGTAAAATTTGCTTGCTTATAAAAACAATGTCTAAAATGGAAAAATACTTTTCTATTGTAATAAGTTTAAGCGTTTCAAGTTTTGTTATTTTCAATATATTCAAAGGTATATATATACAGGTGGTTATCAAAACAATAGAAACATCTGTAAGTAAATGACTATGAAACATTATATTAGTTTTGCAAGATTATTTTATACATAAAAATATATATATTTTTCTGGTGATGCGGGAGATTTATTCCAGCTCTGTTTAGGTCTTTGATTTTTTTTTCAAGAGTAGAAAATGTCGACCTCTCATTTTCAAAGACTATAAAAGAACATCTACCTCGAGAAGAGTTATCAAAACATCCGGACTTTCAGACGTTTAAAGAGAAGGGGGTGTCTTACCTCATGATAGCATATGCAGAACGTGGCAAATCTATCTCTGCAAAGCAATGTTAAGGGCGGACAGAGGAGTACAGTAAAGGATACAGTCAAGTATTGAATCTGATTGTAACGTCTAAAATGTGAACTGTAGCAAAAATTATTTCAGAGCACAATCAACCTCTGTATTCTCCTGTGTTGATGATTATAAGTTAGAAGGCACCTTTATGAATAGAACATTTCCAAGTCACTTATCATAGATGTTAATGTCAAACAGTGTCTACCATGGTGTCACACTCACTCAACCTAAAGATGGCAGTGATATTGTCCAACAAATCGCATTTCATACTTTTACCTGCAACAGGACTTGTGCATTATTGGAATATACCCGCTCAAGTGTATAATCATGAAGGTCTCCCCTCCAACTGACAAGCATGGAGGAGGATCTGTCATGATACGGGTAAAGGTGTCGCGGCTTTTCAGCTAGACAAATAACCTTCGGAAGAAGGATCAATGAGAAGAAAATATAGAGAAATTTTTAACAGTCCCTCCTGTGGTTTTAACTTTGTTTCCTGCAGGAGATGAAATTTTCTAGAATTAAAATATTCATTCATGCAGTGGTCCAATCAAAAATTGATGAATGCAAGGAAACAAGGAAACATACCTTGGCTTACACCAAGTTCATTAGGATGTTATTTTAGAGTTTTCAACTGAAAAATTTCCCAATATCTTAACACAGTGTGGTACAATATTGCACTACACTCTGCCCATCACTTGTATAAATCGATTCCTAATCGAATCCAAACTTTATTATATGAAAAAAAATGGATCTTCACCATTATAGAGAATTTTGATACATCTAAAGTGTTTCTGTTCGTTTGATAACCACATGTACATTGTATTTTTATTTACATATTAAAATAATAGCACAATGTGTACTTTATTTCGGAAATTTAATAACGTATAGCAAAATACTACGGAATAAACTTTAAATATCACTTTCATTTCTTTGATTTCTTGAAATAGTCCTCAAAATAGATATTCAGAGAAATAGAAAACATAAATATTTATTAATAAATAAGAATCTATAAATAATCTTCAGAATCTAGATAGTTTATCAACCAAAAATCAGAAGAGAGTATTTTTGTTTAAAAAATTGAAAACTCATTCAAAAATAAAAATATTTCAAGATAAATGAAAGATATAGTGACACACTGATAAGCACAGGAGATAGTAGTTGGTAGACTTGCGTCAATTTTTTGTTTAAAGTTTCATTTGTTTGTAGCAAACGACTCATTAGACTTTAACCTACAGATTAAAATGGATTCCGAACAACAATAACAAACATTCAACTCCAAGGTGGTATTCAAACTTACGAACTGTTGAGCAGAAGACCATAACGCTAGCCAAACGTTTTTGTATATATATTTGGTTCAAATCTTGTTGAAAATCTCATGATACACATGACAGCTAAAGAAAAGATTGTTGATATATTGGCGATTTAATTGCTTTATAACTGACTGGAATTCATTAATTTATAAAATAGTTTTTAATTATCGGTTGAGTTTCATTTACGATAGTAAACTTATTGTTTAAGTTTACCAGGAATTGGTAGTAAAAGGACATTATTTAGTTTGGAAGGTCACACGATTCGATACTTATAATTCTTCAACAATGGAAGATAAAACTTAGATTTTCTACATGTAGATTTTCTATGTTTCGGGAATACGGCTCACAGTCAATAAAAAGAAAAAAAAACGTATGAATAAATTAGATAATTTCGGAATAAAAATCCCCCATAAATATACATTTACGCATTATTTATGTAATATTCAAAGGCGAGTAATATAATAAAGCACATTATTCAAAAAATTATAAATATTTTTATTAAAAAATAAAACGATAATTTGAGTAACGTTATAATCGCGTTTGTGCCAAAAAGTATTTTCAAAATATGTATTTACATTCCGTTTAATTGAGGCAGTTTCAATCTTATGTAACTACAATACTTTAAAATATGAAAACAGCAGCATCAATAGATTTCGATCTTATGCGAGAATAAAAAAAATCGTTTCTCAGAATCTGAGATTATTTTTAATTAGAATGTGTGAGAGGAAATAAATGATGCACACATCGACGTCTTTCATTTGTACAGACTTTTCAAATGTAAACATTAAACTGTAATCATAAATGGTAAACAGGGATGAATAATAATAACACGATAGATTTCGTGGAATGAAAAATGAACCTATAACTTCGTTTGTTTTGTCCCTCAACGGTCATTTTTTGCACACGAGGGCTAAGTAAACCAGGACCAACGGTTTAAAGTGGATTCGAAACCACTTCAAACATCGATACCCAAGGTGGGATTCGAACCCGAGAACTGTTGAATCGAAAGCAAGAGCGCTAACCATTTAATTTGTAACGTCAATGACTGTTTTCAACAAATGTAAGCGAATTATAAAAAATTAATTTATTATTTCGAATCGTAAAAAATAAATCCTTAACCTCACTTGAAATCTAAATTTGTTCTAAAATACTCAAGAATCAATATTCAGTTAAATTTTCTGCCTTCGAAGTTCTTTATGAAATATTTGCATTTTTTTGAAAAAGCAATGTGATCCGATAGTTATAAATGGAAAACGAGTATAAAAAAATAACGCAATTCAATATGTAAAATTATGTTGAAAAACGAGTGTCATGTTTTCAACAAAATCTAAAATAGATATTAAACAGAATAAATAATACTTTTCATAATTTATTAAAATATTTATACCAGTAAATCAATAATTCGAAAACTGTATTTATTTTGAGTTAAAAACTTCATCAAGCTTTAAAGAAATGTTTACTGCGCTTAAATAAATGACGTAGTATAACGAAATTGAGAGAAATGAAACTTTCCCATAAATATAGTTAAAATTTCAATACGAAAATTGTCTTACTGTGAGGATGTTTGTCTCTAAACAAACATATTTTTCACTTAAGGATTAATTTAATCAAGACCAGCAGTTTTAAGTGGATTCTGAACCACTGCAAATATCCTTAACCAAGATGGGATTAGAATTCACGAGCTCTTGTATCGAAGATCTGGTGATCCAGTACCGTAAATATTTTTTTTGTCCTAGCAACTGAGTACAGATGAAAGTTTTAAAAAGGAGTAAAAAATGTCTTTGTTCTTGAAGAGAACAAAAGTCCGAAATTGTGCGGATCACAAAATAAATAACTACACAATTAAGTTAAAACATTATTAATTAATGTTTAGATGAATTTCTGATGCAAATAATAAAATATAAAAATGAAGCACATAGCTTATATTTTAAGTGAGGTTAAATGCCAACATTTAAGTTTAAGACTTACTTTACTCCAAGTAGCATTCTCATTTCAATCCGGAAAAATTTTCATTTACATAGACTTAATATATAAATACATACACTTAATAAAAGAAATCAAATTCCAAAATCTGATTTGAAAATAATGAAATAATTCTTAAAATCAGTTAAAAAGAAAGAAAATATAATTCTTAAACTTACTAATATTTCGCCAAATTAAATGCGACATCATATAATTTTTTTCAATTATGCAATTAAAAACTATAACGAAAAAAGAGATATGTTGTAATTAAAAATTAAAGTTTTACTAATTTATCTCTTATAAGCATTTGCACTTCCAGACCAGTAAAATTGCACCAATCACAGAGCACGCAGCAGCAAAGAACTCGAAATGTAGATGTTTTTTCTAGGGGGAAGGAAACGTTTCTCTCCCCTTCATTAAAATTTGGTTTTAAGCTGCAGTTTTGAAGTGCGCAAGACATTGGTTTTTATGAAAATATTGATAAGAACATTTTTTTTTTTTTTTTTTGAAATATAGAAAGTATTGATAATTATAACACTTTCGGTTTTATTTTTGATAATATTAAAATTAAATACGAAAAAAATCCTTTTTTCTTTACTTCTAAATGAATTATTTAATAACATTGCAGTTTTAGCTATGGTAACGTTTTGGTTATTATAAATTTTTATGTAGAAAATTAAAAAGTTAGTAACGAATTAGTCAGTTAAAAAGTTAGCTTTTACAATTTTCTCAATCAAAAATGTTTTTATTACTTAAGTTTATTTAACATTTCAGAATTTTTAATAACAAATTTTCAGTATACCGAATGTGAATAACTGCAATATATTATTAAATTTCATTAAATTTTAAAATCATTTTTTAAATAATTTACACAAAACAACTATTAATAGGATTGTTTGTTTGTCCCTCAACGGTCATTTTTTGCACACGAGGGCTAATTAGACCGGGACCTACGGTTTAAAGTGGATTCCGAACCACTGCAAACATCCATGCCCAAGGTGGGAATCGAACCCACAAACTGTTGAACCGAAGGCAAGAGCGCTAACCATTCGACTGCCAGCTCGGCATATCTATTAATAGACTGAAAATAAAAAAGCCACTTGAATATTGAGGAAAAGAAATTAGATACAAATACACAGGTATGCCCCAGAAAACACAGAAAAATAACTCGGTTAAATATCTTTTAGCGTATAATTTCCTTAGGATAACATTAATATTTCTCTAATTAACATTCATTTAACATTTAACATTTAAATTTCATTTAACATTTTTAATTACTTGATATTAATTGTTTTAAAAATAAAATGTAAAGATATCAAATTTTTATCTAACTTTAATTAATAATTTGAACTCTGATGGTTTCTGGCAATATATAGCTTATCAGGAATTTTGAATATTTTTGGTAAAAAGTTCTTTTTAATGTTAACAAATGAACGGCAAAATTGTCTTAAAAACTCATATTTCTCTGTATGTTTCAATTATCACTTTTAAAGTCGATCATTTCTTAATTTGCCATCTAGTTAAAGTTTCATTCACTTTGTAATTTCATAATACCATTCATACAGAAAGTAATAATCATATTGGAAAGATAAATGCAAATATTTGTAAACAAGAAAACAATAAGCATATGAAATGTTAACTGTTAAGAACTTGATAAATAATTATAATAATTTCATTACACTCACTAGAGTAATAATTTCATTACATTCATTAGGTTAACACAATATAATTAGTATATATTATTAAATAAAAAAAGTTCAAAGATTCTTAAGCATTAACTTTTTGAAATTGATTCTTGAACATAAACTTGAAGGAAATTGAAAATTCATAAAATAAAAAAGTTAAAAGCATATATTTCCACGATTATTGTTGAGCTCGTAGAATCTTTCTCATATAAATGGCACACAACGCGATTTCCATACAAAACAATTATTATTTTCATACTATACAATTATTCAATGTATTATTCTATGTCCTATATTTTTGAGAAGTTAGTATGATACAACGAAATTTGACAGCTCAGCAGCAAAAATAATCGAAAGCACTTTAACATCTGCTGTTTTCCCCAAAGAGTATCCATAAATAGGGAGATGAGTCATAAATCATAAGTGCGCAAAACTTTCAAACACGTAGACAGAAATGTAAAAACAATCGAAATAAAACAGGAACAAAGATTAACTGCGGCATAATTAGAAATTAATTTTTTCTTATTCAACATTTGTATAAGGTTTGCTTTTAATTAACTTCGAATTAACAATGGCGTTCTTTTGCCCACAGAAATCTTATTCCCTATGGAATCTTTGTGACTTCTCAGAATTTTAAATATTCTAATCCAATTATAAACACGTCTGATTTTCGGCTGGATCAAGTATAGAACCCACTACTTCCTATCATATAATAACGCCTTTCCCTACCAACTACCTTGTTATTCACTATTGTTTAAAAAGAGAAAGAGATACCTAAAAATGTGTTTTTACAATACTTCAAAAATTCGATGTGTAAAAAAAATAGTAGGCATGTAGCGTAAGGAACAAAAACTTGTCAACCTCATAGCAGCCACCTTTATAGATATGCATTAAAAAGGTATAAATTTAACACTATTTAAACGTTTATGGCCCTAGGATGAAATGTATCTCGTGGCAAAAGAAAGCATTCGTAGCACTAAATTATGGTAAACTAAACTAAATAATTTTGGTTTCTTTGTCACTCTAAATTCTTTTTTGTACATGGAGTTTAATAAGACCAGGAGCAACAGTTTAAAGTGTATTCCGAATCACCATTACCATCCATGTGATTCGAACTGACGAAATGTTGAACTAAAGACCAGAGTAGTAATCGTCTGGCTGCCAGTTCAGTATACACCAAACCAGACATCGCCTCATAAGTGGTGTTTATTGTATTTTTCAATTCGCAAATATATATATATATATATATATATATATATATATATATATATATATATATATATATATATATATATATATATATATTAAATCAAATAATTTAATATAAACTTTTTTAAATTGCTCTATTAAATATTGTAATTGAAATTTGTCCCTATCGTACATAAATTTATCCATATACTAGATTGCATAAAAATTTACGAAATTTGTGAAAAAATAGCTTACTTAATGTATGAATAGTTCATATAATTGAATAATAAATAATTAACTGTCTTAATGATTCTAAAAAAAAATCTGTAAGGAAAGTAATATAATGACGAAAAAACTTCCCACAGTCTTTCAAGAGGCATCTTTAATCTCCAAGCTTAAAATAGAAAAAAGAAAAGTTCGAAATTAAATAAAGGATATTATAATCATTTTGTTGTATTATTTTAATGAAATGCACGATATGACGATAATAAGTAGTGTAACATGCATAAAACACAGGTAGTGATCAAAAATCTTTATTCCGCTTGGTTCATATAATCTACAGCATTATTCGTAGTAGAAGACTCCCAAGTTCAAATCCAGCAGCTGTAGAGCAAAGATCCAGTTTATTTCCCTATTTACGAAGAATTTTGCTTACGAGTTACTGAATAAAATACACTCTCGTGTGCAAACATTTGAAGAAGAAATCGACAGGGACATACAGACTCCGAGCAAAAATTAATATCCAAAATGGACACACATATGATTCAGCAGCACCACCAAATGGAGACTAAACTACTGACCATACAGCTGGCTGAATGGGAGGTGGGTGCTGCGTTTTTATTTTTTATACACACGTTTAAATATACCGGTGTGTGCGTGCATCAAATCAGTACATTATGTATTGCACATTATATAATTAATCTCCAGCAATGTATGGTTTGGAATTCCATAAATATCCATTTTAATATCTTAATAGATGCGTTTTTCTTGTATCAGGATGGTATGGCAGAAATTTCGGTTCCTACCCCTAGACGAATTTTGCCTCTGAAAACATTCAAGAATCAAAACTCACAAACATTTAAATTATAAGTCATTGTTATTTATATTCAAAAAATATATTCCTTCAGCATACGCATGAGAAAATAATTTTTATGGATCTTTACTTTTTCAATAAATGTCAATGATCTAAAAACGTTTAACTTCGAAAGCTCAAAAATAAAATGTATCCCCATTTGTCGATTAATGTACAAGTTTTGTTCCTCTAAAACGTAATATTTAAAAATCGGAAAATATATAAAAAGTGAAAAGTCACGGTAATCATTACAATAGAAATTTTCCAATTCAAAATATTACAAATGAAAGACGGAGTACTTTCTAGATCATATACTTTCGATATAAAGGTAGTTATAAACTAATATTAATTTAAAAACACATTTTAATTGGATTTCTTTGAAGATTATGATTTTATTTGAAATGATATAAAATATAGTCGGTATCATTAAATATATAAAAAACATTTCGTAATTAATTATAGTATTTAACAATTAAATCGGTTATGCTAGACTAGCAATCAGGTACAATAGAATGGACTCTCGCAAAACTTTAATGTTGTTCATAGGTCATAGAATCATAAGTTTGGGACAACAGTGATCCTAATGTAAGGAGTTAATGTTTTCTAAATTTTGGTCAATTAAATTCAACAACTAATGTTTACCGAAGTTTAGCTTGTGCAACTCGCCAATAGCCGTTATTTAGAATTACATATCAATAAATTTAGTTCGTTTAGATAAGCGTGTTCTTATACCCTAAGATTACACTATGAACCAACCTGATTAAATAGGGCTTATACTCATAATTTTCTTATAAGTTGTTTTTAGATACAAAAACATTGGCTTTGCAAATAAACACCATTTGCTTATGGAATAAACATGGAATGAAAAAATAGTCGAACAGTAAAGATCTGAAAACTGCTACTTATATCCAATTTTCCAAATTTTAAACTGAACAAGATTGAAAACTTAAGTGTAGCATCTTTAAAAAATATAAATGCAAACAAGTAATAATCAATATTTCGTTCGATATCCTCGCATTTTTAATGACACGAATGTTAAATTTACAAGTTAAATAGAATGAAATTATTAATTTTTACGAATTCAAATATACAGAGTTTAGATTTATTGAATAACGTTATTATGAAAGTAAAGACGTTCATTTCAAATAATATGCAAAGCACTTTTTTACATAAATACAGTTAATATTACATTAACAAATTAAATTTTGAATGGAAGCAATCACGAAATCCAATTTTTTATAAACCAATTAATTATTGCTGCGATCATTTTTTATTTTATAGATTTTCATTCGTGGATACTAATGAAATAAAAAAAGTTATACTGATTTTCAAAATAAAATTAAACACACCACAAATAATGCATACTGAAATGAGATGAGAATACATTAATTATTCATTAATAAAGAAGGAAGTTATAATTGTCTACCCTGTACGAAGGAAGCTCTCTTCAAAATACATATTTTTCGAAAAACAGAAAACTTGATTGAAATTTTTATGAAAACAAGGTATTTATATGCATAGTAAAGTGATATGATACATCTATTTTTTACTTTAATGATAAAAACGCATCTAAATTTGTCATTCTCTAAGTGAATTTAGTAAACTGTTGCTGTATTTAATATCATATACATTAAATACAGCAACATTTTGCAATTCTGTCTGAATAATAGCAAAATACTTAGCTGAATACTTTGTATTTTTAAGGTAAAATGTTAAGGCAGTATTATTTAAACAATTTTCTTTTGAAATTTAAATTGCTTTAAGCCTGTACTTAAATACACTTTTACCCAAATACACATTTAAATGAATGAGAGAGAAATATAATGAATAAATAATAGGCATTTAATGTACAATAATATAATACAGTCAGTCAAAAATACCTATCACAAATTTATTTATTGCTTTAAAATTAAATGGCTGTAACTTTAACAGCGATAAGGAAAATGCATTTTATAAAATTGTACGCATATACAAAAAATGTTTTTACTCGTATTAGTTCATTATCGGGGCTCATTAATATGTAAAAGTTGTTATGCGAATTTATTCACACTCAAATATCTCGGATACATTTTTTTGTAGATTTCTCAAAGAATACATTTAAAATTAACTTTTCCAATAGTTATTTTAAATAATATTTTAAAATTATATATATGTTAAAAGATGAATTGACAGAAAATAGTACTTTTAGCTATGAAAAATTATTTTTCACAAAATCAAACTATGGCGGAAAATTTGAACTTTTAGATGAATTCAAACATTTTAATTCTTGTAAGCAAACATAAATAATTTATTTAATATTTATTGCATAAAATATTAACAAATCAAAAATGAATATGTGTACAAGTAATTACATACGTGAATTTAATATACGTATGTATATTAAATTCACGTATGTAAAATGTATAAAATATATACGGGATGCATCATATAGACAGGAACACAATCCTTTTCCTCTAATTGGGAATTTCTCAATAAATCAATTAATACGTATACATTTTACTGTAGACAGCCATTTAATGAAACTAATTTTGGTTGAAAAAAGTTCAACAATGAGAAATCTCTGAGCAATGAGAGTTGAAGTAAAAAGAAAATATCATTTATGAGATCAAACGAATCGATAAGTTTTAAAATAAAATTTTCATTTTAATACAATGCTTACCTTTTCACCAATCATTTTTATATCAAACGGGAATCCACAAACTATGATCATAAAATATCACAAATTTGGAAGTTTCCATCATAAAAGGAATCCACAAGTTATATAGAATGTTTTCACCGTTTCTTTGTTTGATTACAATCTGACACAAGGTTGCAACAATGGCAGGGTTACCAGAGAAAGTCATTTATTCTTGGCGCCATTATGTCATCCTTCTAACAGTGAACTCTATAACCTTTCAAAGTCGCACTAGACAATTTCTATTTTTTCATCTGTTTTTTATGAGCCAAGTATTAAAAAGATATTTTCCACAAAATTTCTTCTTTGCAAAGGCATAAATGATTTCTTTTTTTCGTATTTTCTTACGGGAATTCAGATAAAAATGTAAAAAAATAATTACAGTTTGAATCTTTGTGCTAGAAATTATTATAAGCTTGGTTACTTCCTTAATATTTCCTTTTATTAATTTTTTTTCCTCGTTTTATATCAACAAGCTTTTTATTCAGCAGATATATTCGCCATCATATCGATGAAATTGACCATCACATCGATAATCAATATACGAAAATTTACTGCATACTGCTTAAAATGTTTTGATTTAAGCTTTTTACCGATTCAAATTTCATTTACTTACTATTTAATTTTGTGTCAATAAATTAATTTAAAATATCACAAATAGATATGAAATCATATTTTTCAAAATATCACACTTTTTAAATTTTACAATATTAAAAATATAATATAAATTACTATAGAATATCGGAAACCTGATATTAAATATTTAAAAAAAAATTGTATATTTATTTTCGTTTTTAAAAATGCAACACCAATGATTCTGTTATCCATAACTCAGTGAAGAAAATTTTGAAAATAAAACTTCATATGTGATTCCTATTCTTTGTGATTATTTCTAATCATTATTCATGTGGATGTAACTTAAGCATTGTAAATAGATAAATAACAAACAGAAATTACTGTTTTCTACACTCTTGGTATTAATTTCATCTTCAAATAAGCATTTTTGGAACATTATTTTTAGAAATAAATAATTTGAAAGCGTATCAAAAATAAAACAAGTTTCCTATAGATTAAAACAATTATGTTATAAAACGTTAAGATTTACAACGAAAAATTACTGCATACTGCATAAAATAACACTTTATTCACGTTTTTCTGGAATAAACTTGTTTTCGATTTTATATTTATCATTCATTAGAACACTCTATGTTTATCATTTATTAGAATACACAGAATCGATTATGTTTTAGAGCTGCAAAATATTTCTTTCAAATTTTGAAATCAATAACTCCCAATTATTAGAAATCTCCGAACAGCGACTCGGGAATACTCAAAAATGTTTGAAGAAAATTTAAGGAAATATCCCAAAAATATTAAGAAAATTAAAAACATGGAACACTTAGAACAAAAAATATTGAAACGAAGAATATTTCTCATTACTACATATTTAATGAATGATAAGAATAAATTTTCTGCATATTTCAGGGCAAGATGCAACGCGTCAAAAAAGCATAAAACTATTGTTACTTTTTGGTAGATTTGAGATGTACAGGAAAATTTTTCGTGGATAATGGGCCGCATTTACGTGTCACTAGTGAAGAAGCTCAGAAAACATTCAAACATCATTTTCTGAAAAATATGTTAGCAACATCTATCTACCATTAGGATTGGTATCGAACTCCGAATCTTCCATTCCAAAAAAAAAAAAAAAAAATTTTACTATTGTTTTGCAAATAAAATCGAAATAATCAATCATAGTGTAATACAAGTATAGCTTTTTATATTCATTGCTTTCTGGATTTTTGAAAGTTATTCACATATTTTAGGCTAAAATCTCAAACCTATTAGAGATATACATGAAGAATATAGTTGCACATTTGTTTTTACTTAATAGAAGCTGGATTCAAACATATAACCATTCATGTTGAAGAATGACATTGAATTTTTGCCTATTGAACCTTAAATATTTTTGACGAAATAAATGACACCAAAGTATTAACTATATGTTTAAAAAAGAGGCAAAAAATAATTTAACTTATATCTGCTCATCAAACAATCAATAAGAAATTTAAAACGGTATTTGGAATTTTAGAAGAAATATTTCAAATTTATATGATTCATAATGCTTTGCAAGTAATGTGGCATTATTATGACAGTAAAATCAAAACTGCTTGGTGTATTTATATTATTGAATAAAATTTTAAATATTTCGTAATAACGGCATTATTATTATAGCATGACATTAAAATCAAAATTGATTAGTTGGTTGATTGTAATCAAGATTGGTTGGTTGAATCGGTTTCTAAGATTATTTGGTTGATTGTAAATTGGTTGATTGGTTGATCAGGAGTTTCGGTGCAAGAACCATTGCTATACTGCCTTTTGCCTTTAAAATTGATATTTTATTTAACATATTCACTTAACTGTATTTTTAAAAATATAGGAATCGAAACAAACTGACTTTTAATTAACTTTATGTTTTGGTAGGAGCTTGGAGATGTGATTTTTATTTAATTTTATACAGCGTAAATAATCTGTAAGAGCACAATTATTTGGAAAATTTTAATAGAACGCCTAGGGTAACTACCCGAGACAAGGAGTACAAGGAGTAAAAATGATTTTCGTGATGACTCGTTTTCAATTTTTTACGATCAGAGAGATGTCTGTTAGCTAGTAATATAAAATACTACGATAGAATTTTTTTAGAAGCGTTGTCTTTACCGTCAATGAACTCATAACTAGCGATATTCTATTAAAGTAAATAATGTCGCTATTTGTAAACAGTTTAATCAGTAGAAGATTATTAAAATGGATTGACTTATACTCCAATTATTATTCAAGAAAAATGCAGCTTTTCGAATTTAAATTGAAAATATGTTTTGTTGTAAGTTTGTGGTTTTTAAGGACATTTAATGTCGCTACAATTGCAGAACTTTTTGGCAGTAAATATGGCTGCAGCAGCATTTGACTAGTTTTTTTTTTAATCCATCTCCGAAATTTCGTAAGTTATTATTTTTCTGTTTGATTCAAATGTTGCAAAATTATTGAATTAATGCATTTTATATAATGTTGTCAATTAAATTAAGAATGAAAATACGAGATTTATCTTAACGTTGGAGAGAATCTGATATGAATGCCTTGTTGTAATGTGATATATTTTGGTTAGACAGAAGATCTTTCGTTTTCAATCAAAATATAAATGGATACGATAACGGTCGCAAAAACTTCGCAGCAAATGATGTAAACAATCAAGTTGTGTAATTGATAAATTGGGAGTAATTTAATTTTAAAATAATAATGAAATCAAAGTTTATTATTTCTAATGAGGATTCTTCCTGTATGAAAAGTAAATTTGAAATTGGGAAAACCACGACCAATATTTGGAAAGAAGAAAAGAAAAGTAGTAGTCAGTAAACGATCACGTGATTGCTAATGGATTTTGAGGGCATATTCACCTAGAAACGATAACTAAAGGCCACAAATTTACTGGGCACATTTTTCGTTTAGTTATTATTAAAAACATGTTTCTACCCGTCGGTTGATGCACAACCAGTGAATTCACACTTCTGTCTTGTAAATTAATTCTTTATTATTTGATAGCAGATAATTGTGTTAGTAAAATTAGTAAGAATGTAATTGCGACACGACAACGGTGACTGGAATGAAACCTAGAATATCTCACGTATAATTGGAGAAATCCTACGGCAGGATATGTCCATTCGTTCCACGTAGGGAAATATCCTTTCGGATTTAGCCGAGCTGGCAGCCGAATGGTTAGCGCGCTTGCCTTCGGTTCAACAGATCGTGGGTTCGAATCCAACCTTGGGCATGGATGTTTGTAGTGGTTCGGAATCCACTTTAAACCGTAGGTCCCGGTCTAATTAACCCTCGTGTGAAAAAAATGACCGTTGAGCGACAAGCAAACCAAACCAACCAACCTTTCGGAACACAGAACTGAAACATTTCAATAGCGCCCTCTACTGGTCAAGTCGAAGTTCCTGCTAACAGTTATTGACACTTAAAATCGTCATATCAAGAAAAGTTTAAAAGCCAAGGTCATCAGTTAGTTTTCCCTGTCGTAGTACAAAACTTGCAGCCGCCGTGCAAAAGTGCCAAATGTAACGCGTGTTGTGAAGATATCTGAAATCGAGCCCAGAACTTTCTACCTAAATTATTTATACATAAGGCCATAACTGCCGTAATTTTACTGCAATACACTTGCATTCGTATGACATAGTGACACAAACGAATCAATTAAGAGCTGAGTCGCACAAAATTGATACACTTCAACAGACAGATTTATGCCGTCACTTATTCAAACTTAAAATTGTCATATCAAGAAAGGTTCAAGAGGGAAAGCTAATTTTTCCTACAGTTATACAAAACATGCAAGTGCAGTGCAAAGGTGGAAAATGCGAAGCGCATTGTGATTTATCCTTCTACCTATATTATTTATACATTAATGCCGTAGCTGAAAAATTCATATTTCGACGCCGCAGGCGGACAGCCTACTCGCGTATCGAGTGTAAGGCTGTTCATGTCCGCTGCGTAGTGGAACCTCATCACGGAGAGGCAAAGAGCCCCCCCCCCTGCCGGGCCTGGAAAGTGAGAGCTGATCCAGTAGCCGAGTTGATTGCAGACGGGTTACCACTCTGTCAGACCGATACTGGTCTGTCAACTATTGTCTTTTTGCTCGTCCTCGGAATAAACCAGACAAGCCTATCCACCAACCCAACGTGCATACACCATTTCCCGTTTATTTGTACACAAAAGACAACACAAAGCCCGACCGCGAGGTGAGGCCCACACAGTGAGCGTTACCTTCCTTTACAAGTGCGGGCTGGGGAGTAGTTGCCCTCATGGGGGACTTTGTGGGAAGATGAGCCGTATTTGCGCTAGTCTAGAGGGAAACCATGAAAACCTCTAGAACCCACCCCGAGCTGGCATGCAACTCTGCTGCGTTACAGGTAGAGCTGCAGCACGCTCTGACGACGAAAGTCTTGATACAGTGTTTGGTTGATCGCCGGAATAATAGTTTAAATCGGCGTCATCCTTTGTCTTGTTTGGGTTGGTGGTCGCGGTTTCATTTGCCCTATAATGCGATAGTAAAGTTCGTATCTACACTGCCGGGTGTCTTTCACGCTGACCCTGTGTTCCGGCTAGTGGTGCCGCTTTCATCTGGAACATTAGTCTGTAACCCATTTGATTGCACGCACTCACTTGCTGGTTCTGTCACGTTGTGATCTGACATTGACCGTCTGAGAAACCACTTTTGTGGCCGGCCAATGTCGACGATCACTTTATTTAACAAGTGTCACTGGGAACTCACAATTTCCTTGATCGCACTGCACTAAAGTTTGTGTAGTCGCTTCCTCGGTCACTGCTTGACTCCAGACATTGTGGATTGGTCATTTTTGGTGTGGCCAAGAGTCCTCAATCTCACTGGTGTGTTGATCTATGTGTTGTTGTATTCAGGTTGATTGGGCTCCTTTGCCTAGTCGCAGCCGGGGTAGTCAAATGGTCCACTGCATGGTGAACGAGCTCCTCAAGATGGTGAGGTCTGCCATGTAGTTGTGTAATTGTTTATGTGGTCCCTGTATTCCTCAAAAAGGTGAGGCCTGCCTTGTTGTTTGTGTTTCTGTTGGTGTATGTTTAAGCACAGGGAAACTTAGTCATTTACATCTTCTACCGCCACCGGTTTTATTATTTCTAGTTTTCTTATTATTTTTATAAGTTTGTTTTGCGCTGCTTTGTTTTTGAGTATTATATAATTCACTCCACGCTGCTACGTTGTCCTCCGTTGGCTTATTTAAGTGGTGCGCTGATGTTAGCGGGCAATCGAATGCATAATGTTGTGGGTTTCCTTCTTCCCCACAAATGCAATCTCCTGTTGTGGCTTTCCCCAACCTGTGAACAAAGGTTGGGAATTGGCCGTGGCCTGTAAAGTATTGGGCTAATTGTTGCTGGCCTACCAGTCGCTCTGTGTTCACTATTGGGAAGAAGGTATGTGTATACCTGCCTGTGTCTGCTGTGTCCCACTCTTCTTGCCACCGATTAAGGATTTCTTTGAGTACTAATTTTTTCAGGTGCGACTGTGGTAGCTTAATTGTTTCGTCCTGTGGCATTTGTGTTGCCCTTTTAGCTGCTTTATCGGCCTCCTCGTTTCCTATTTTTCCTGTATGCGCAGGTACCCAGTATAATTTAATTGTGCGTTGTTTTATTAGTTCAATTAATTTGTGTTTTTTGAATGTATTTATTCCTCTGTTTGTGTTTGGCTATGGCATACAGACTCGAAAGGCTATCTGTATGTATGTGTGTAGTTGCTGGGTTGTTTTCTTTAATACATGTGAGTGCTTTATTAATTGCATTTATTTCTGCTTGGAAGACCGAATTGTTCCTATTCATGGGCAGGTGAGTGGTGTTAATTAATTGTGTATTATTATAAACACAGATTGCCGCGCCAACACCGTCCTCAGTTTTGGAGCCATCAGTGTATATATTATAGTGTGGCGATAGTGTTGACTGTGTTGGAGGGAGGTTTATAAATTTTTCCATTATTTTATCAGCTGGGTGGATTGGGTTTATAGCAGCTTTGGTCTGATATTGCTCTGTTTTTAGCGTTATTGTGCCTTGGTTAACGTCCTCATTGTATCTTAGCACATTTGCCACGGTCGCTTCCCTCAGTACCTGGAGATGTAGTGGTATCACACCCGCTAGGGCGTTGAGCGCTGCTGTGGATGTTGTTCTGTAGGCCCTTGTTATTCTTAACAAGAATGGCCTTTGTACTGTCTGTAGTTTTTGTGTGGCTTGTTTGCCTAAGTTACTTCCCCATACTGATGAGGCGTATGTGAATATTCTTTCCGCTACCTGTGATACCATGAATTTAGAAGTTTTGAATTTATTCCCCAGGCGCGCGGCGCTACTCTAATTAGGTGTCCGTGTGCTATTATTGCCTTTTGTCTAAGTGTATTGATGTGTGCGAGCCAGTTGAGATTTTGGTCCAACGTCACACCTAAATATTTAATTGTTGTTACAGCTTTTAATGATTTGCCTCCTATTCTAATAATAGGTTCTCTTTGTAGTTTATGTGGCTTGGCAAACGTGATTATGTTGCATTTATTTACTGAAATTTCTAACTTGTGCGCATTGCACCATGTCTCAAATGTTGTGGCTGCCTTCTGCCCTATTGTCTCTATTATTTTCCTGGTTTTTCCTTTTACGCTGATCAGGAAGTCATCAGCAAATGCTGTAATATTGACCTCTGGTGGTGTTGTTTTCATTAAATAATCGTTTGCGATTATTGTCCATAGTATTGGTCCCAAGCACGATCCTTGTGGGCAGCCTTTGTATACTTTGTGTTTAGCTTCTCCAGTGCCCCAGTCGTATTGTATGGTTCTGTTTGTCAAGTATGCACTTATTAGATTTACTAGTGGGTTTGGGCAATTTAGGTCAATAAGTTTGGTGTTTATATCCTGCCAGTGAACTGAGTCGAACGCTCCCTTAATATCAACTGAGATTAGTAGTGTGTATACTTTGTTTTCCCAGTTGTTTCTTATTTGTTTTGTGATTTCCTTGAGTGCCATTTCACATGACCTACCTTGTCTAAATCCAAATTGTTTCTTAATTAGTTTATTTTTTGTCTCAAGGAAGTGCAATAGTCTCTGACCAATAAGTTTTTCTAATATTTTGCCTAGAGTGGGAAGGAGGCAGATGGGTCTATATGACTCCGGGAGTATTTGATCTTTTCCTTGTTTTGCAAAGTATATTACTTTTGCTGTTCTGAGTGGTGTTGGGAAGTGTTGCAACTTGAAGCATTGTGTAGCCCATTGTGTGATTAGTTGTGGTGTCGCGTTTACGACCCGTCTCCAAATGAGATAATCTAGGTCGTCTGGTTCCGGAGCTTTGTTTGTGCAGAAGGAGTATGTTGCGTTTCTAACCTGCTCCCTTGTTGGCAGTTTTTGTTCTTCTGTGATGTTCACTGGTGTTCTGGGCTGGAAGGGTACTGGATTGCTTGGAAAGTGGTGTTCTGTGATTTTTTCCATTGCTGCTTTTTTATTGGGCGCTATGTTTCCGTCCCAGCTGATTCTTAGCTCGGTGGGTTTGAAGGTTTTGTTGTGAGCCATTTTAAAGGCTGTACCAAATGTTTTTGATTAATTCGGTCAGTATGCCTTCCATGCTTTCGCTTTTGCGTTTAGTATCGCCTTATTATATTTGGAGCGTTCTTTGCAGAACGAAGTTCTCCATGTGTGTTTCTCTTCGTCGTCACTGTTCCTATATCTGCGGCTTAGAGCCCTAACCTTGTTTCTTTGTATTGCTAGGTCTTTAGTCCACCATTTAAAATCTGCTTTATAATTATTGTTTTTTAATTTATAGTTTTTTGTCGCTGTGTTGTGTACTATTTTAATTAATTCGGATGTTAAGTTATCCAAACTGTCGGTGTTATTAATATTTTTTAAAGCTTCCGCTAATTTTCTTGTGTTCGTTTTGATTTGTCTTTTAAATTTTTCATGGTTCCCGAATTTAGTTTTTAGTCGTTTATTTACTATAGTCTATGTCAAATCTAATATAATTATGATCACTAGCTGTGTGTGTGTCTTCTACGCGCCATCCTGTAATTAAGTTTAATGCGCTACTGTTTGCAGTTGTGAAATCTGGGTTGCCCTGTGCTTGTGTTGTGCGGAAGGTTGGTATATTACCTGTTATGTTGGCTCTGTGTAAATCGTTATCTATTAGATAGTCTATTAGTGTTGTGCCTCTATCATCTTCGAAGTTATAGCCCCACAATTGTGATCTTGCATTCAAATCTGCACCTAATATGAATGGACGTGAGTGGTCTATTAGGTGTAACCATTCATGGAGAGCTTCGGCCAAATCTCCATATGGTCTGACATATTGTGTTCCTATTGTAATGTCTCCGTCCTGTGTGGTCATTGTTGCGAAGACTGCAGTTTCTGTTGGTAGTAGTATATTAATGATTACTGTTCCAGTAAATACTAACCACGCTTCCTTGTTTTCGGAATGGCTGTACGTCCAGCTGTTTGGAAAACCGTACAGTTTTCCGTTTCCTACGTATGGGTCCTGAAGCAGGGCTATATCTATTTTATTATCGTTTATATATGTTGCCGCTAGTGTTGTAGCTGCTCTACTATTATGTAGGTTTATCTGTAGTATCCGCATTTTGTTTGTGTTTGTGTCAGTACTTCCTATTGGTTTGTGGTATAGTCGTCTTATTTATTGTCTTATTAAAGTAATATTTATTATCTAATTATTAGTTTGCTATGTTTTGCTTTAAATGCTGAAAAGGAAAGGTTAGTCCTGAAAAAGAAGATATTTGATTAACCCTATTATACGTTCTACTAACTTTTTTGTTGGCTTCTACCGCGTCTTGTGTTTTGATCCTTATGTACCTATAGGAAGAGTGTAAATTGTGTGTATGAGTGTTTTGTGCATGTTTATGTGTCATTTAGTTTCTTCGTGTTGTGTATGTGTTGTGACAAATGTTATACCTATAATAGCTGCATGTTGTACCATATGTAGGATGGTCCGTGTTGTATCTCGTACCGTGTTCATGATTTGACTGTGCACAGTTGATGCATGTGTGTCTGTCTGTGTGTTTTAGTGTGCAGTCTTCTGTCCTATGCCTGCCACTGCATTTGCCACAAAAGTCTCTGTTTTTACATTGTGCAGTGGTATGGCCGAATGAAAAATTCATATTGCAATATATTTGCATTCGTACGTTTCAGTGACAAATGCGAATCGATTAAGAAATGAGTCGCACAAAAATGATGTACTTCAATAGCGCCCTCTACTGATTAAGTCGAAGTACGTGCTATCACTTATTCACGCTTAAAACTGTCATAGTAAGATAACTTCAAAAGCGGGCGCTAATTTTTCCTGCTGTTGCACAAAGCATGTAAGCGCAGGGCAAAAATGCCAAATGCGATGCTTGTTGTGACGGTATCTGGAATCGAACTCAGAGCCTTCTAAAGTTTTTATACCTTCATAACATGATAGGTGAAATTTAACAGTAGGAGATGTGCTCTTGATTAACGTTGTGAAAAATCGGAATCAAGTGAGCAATAAGACGTACAAAACTTAAAAATTTCAAAGGCGCCCTAGATCAGGAGTCGGCAAGTAATATCTCGGGATACACATGCGCGTCTTCGGATGTGTATTTGCGGTTTTTTTGTTCCATACGTAAATATTATTTATTTCATAAAAAAAACAATTAAAAATCGTTCGGAATCGATTAACAACGATTAGGCATCGATTCTATCTCTCGAAAATTTGTACTCGCGTTTCACCGCACCTCTATCCCGTGACCTCAGAAGATTTCGAGTCAGAAATGTCGTCGGATACTTCCAAGTAGCTTTTGACGCAAGAGATTATTTGTCATCTTTACCACTGCTTTGGCTATAATGTACAATTTGTTGTATCAAGTAAACGAGTTAGAACCGAATTATTTTATACGTATATAATATATATATATATATATATATATATATATATACACATACAGGGTGTCCCAAAATGGCCGCATAATCTCTGCACAGCTAAATGCTAAATTCCTCGTTAGGATTACATAAAAACTGCCATAAGAAGCGTTCCTGTACGATCAATAGTTTACGAGAAAAATACGAAAAACTAAGTATGACGTCACTGCCGGTACAAGGAGAAAAAAAAACTTTATTGGACATATAAAAAGCAGTATTTGCATATCTTTCCAGACGATAATGTTGCATATCGCGTTAGGCATGCGCACGTGCCATGGAATGACGTTAAGCCGTCCTGAAACTGGTATTTAAAAGGATGCATCTTGCAGCTACCGGCTATCTTCGTATGGTGGGCAGGTATTCCGTTCGTGATTACTACGACATGTACTTGATGTAAGGCAGATGTAATGGATATGCCTTTGTTTCCAGCAAGATGGGGCTCCGGTGCATTTCTGTGCTCCTGTTCGTGGTTAACTGGATATGAAATACCCCGGTCCCTGGATCGGACGTGGTAGTCCGGTTCAATGTCCGCCATGCATTACAACATTGGATTTTTTCCCCGAGGCCATCTAAAGGACTGGTATATCGAGACGTAGTGCCAACACCAATGGACATAGTTGCTCGTGTTTTCTCGTTGCTTATACTTCGGCGGACTCCGAAATGCTGCAACGTACAGCCATTCCCCGGCGTGCTAAAGCCTGTCCTGACATGAAAAGAAGACACTTTGAACACCTGCTATAAATTGCGCATATACGCGCGTTGATATGTTCAATAAAGTATTTTTTCTGTCACTGGAATTGACGTCATATTTTGTTTTTCGTCTTTTTCTCGTAATCTATGGATCGTACAGGAACGCATCTTTCGTCAGTTTTTATGTACTCCCAACGAAAAATCTAGCGGTGCAGAGTTTATGCGATCGTTTTGGGACAACCTGCATATATATATATATATAATTAAAAAACAAAAGTAATGGTAACATAATAAGAATCATGTTTTTTTCTAATAAAATACCTAACTACTTTTTTGAAGTCAATAAGAACTCTCTAAAAATAAATAAAATACTACTGATGGATATTACCACGAATATGTTTTTATTAAAATATATATTTAATAAATTACCTAGTTTTATTATTTCGCTATTTTATGGCTTTTATTATTAAAAATTATCTTTAAATTAATAACTATAAGTATTTATAAGTTATTTAATAAATCAATATTCGAACTCTGAGAATCAAAATAGGGATGTAGTTGCAGTTTTATATACTCCTAGCCCGTAAACTAAATATCTAATATTTGCCAAAATTTGAAAAAAAATAAATTAAATTGAATTAAAATGTGCAGATGGCGCCGTGATAAGCACTTTCTGACCAGTTACACACGGGAGGCGACCACCGATGCAACGAAACTATGTACTTATAGTGAATCAGTACGTGAAAAAGCGAGACAAACTCTGTTTCGTGTGTAAATTATTTATTTTAATAATTAAATTATATATTTCATTTAGGGAAGTATTTTTAATTGGGAAATATCATTGCAAAATGTTTATTTTAAAAATTATATTTCAGTCTGACCAGCTTCTCGTATATATTTACTTATGCATACGTAGTAAATAATTGCAAAACTTCTTATCTACAATTATTTTGGATACCTAAATAATAATTTTCAAAATTCTTTATTGCAGCTTCACTGCAAGCAAAGAATCTTTAAAAAAAAAGAGAACTGATGAAGGGCACTGAGAATTCAATCGGGATATGACAGATTCATTCGCTTTCGATTATAACTCCGATGGCCTACCCGACTTGTCTCATTCGCCCACGATAAGAATTTAGACAGATACATCATTAAAAAACATATTGAGTTTGCTAGTAAATATGCAGCCGGTGAAGAAGTTACAATTGACAAAATGTCTTCAAATGTAACATATTTGCAGGTGGAAGACGTTCAACTTTCATCTTTCTTATCACTTGAAACAGATGAGTCTTGCGACGTAAAACACATGGTACAAATTGCCCTTTTTGTCTAATATGGTTTCACCTGGTCTACAAGAACTACAAGGACTGCTTCCGCTCTCGGTATTAACTAGAGAGGAAGGTATAGCGAATGCCGAGACATTTTTATGCCTTGAAGACAATAAGATCCATTTAAATAACAAATATTTAAATGCTTTGTGCCGAAGCATTTTCGGCCGAAATAATTGAGGTCATGAATTTGGTAATCAAGATTTTGTCCAAAATCATCGTCAGTCTGAAGAATTCTTAAACGAAATCGCGACTCATTACTCAGACCTCCTTCTTCACAATAAAGTGCGTTGGTTTTCCAAAGGTAAAATGTTGAAATGTTTTGCTTTATGCTTGAATGAAATAAATGCATTCCTAAATGATTAAGACATTGATCTCCCTGAATAAGATAAAAACAAAGGGTTGCGAAAAGTTTAATTTATGGTGGATATCACAGCGAAATGAAATGAGTTGAATCGAAAACTGCAAGAAATGAGTAACAAGGCCTGTATTTTGGTAAAAAAAATTTATTTGTTTTGAAGAAAAATGAAATTTTTTGCAGAATTTATTCAGAGAGGTAAATATCTTCGCTTTCAATTTATAAAGCAATATCGCGATAAAACCAATGCAACTTTTGGCACGAATTATCTCAGCACAGTTATAAAAAATATTAATGAATTTGCTTATGTGTGTGTGTGTGTGTGATTTGAGCAATTCAAAATCAACAAAACCACTCTCGAATTCCTAGTAAATCCTTTCAACACAAATTGTAACAATTTGAATTGATACTGGACCTTTTGAAATGCAAATGATCGATTTAGAGAGAACCGCTTTGTGGCACGGAAACTTTACAGAGTTGAAAAATAAATTGGAAGAGTTGAAGGTTCAAAATACGTAAAGCAACAAAAGTAGACACCTTTTAAAGAAATGCCGCGAGTTGAGGCACTTGTATTCGACGCATGGAATGGTTTTTCAGATTGCTACAATGAGGACTTAGGAATTCTGACTATCTTTGGATCGACATATTCGTGGGAGCAAGTCTTTCACTTCCATGAACATAATTAAAAACATAAATAAGAAGCCAAGTGATAAAAGAAATTTTAGAATCGTGTTTGAAACAATCAGTTATGAGCCAAATTTATCTACACATTTTAAAATCATGAAAAGTGCCAATTCTCACACTGAATTTGTTTGCTCAATTGTTTGTTATTGAAATTTAAATTAGTTTTGTAATAAATTTTTAATTGCTCTATTTTTTACATAAATAATAATTAATTTTATTATAATGTCATGAATATATCTATGTATCTATCTATCTATGTATATATATCTATATATATATATATATATATATATATATATATATATATATATATATATATATATATATATATATATATATATATACAAGGTCCTTATAAGCTTTGAAATCTTGTGAATTGTAATTTTTGACTCTTCCGACACGAAAAAAGTTGCCGACATCTGTCTTAGATTGATGAATTAGAAATTCATGGTGTCACTTATTCACACTTAAAATTGTGATATGAAACGAAGTCTAGATGCGTACGCTAATTTCCCTTTCATATTGTATAAAACACATCGCAAAAGTGCCAGTGTAACGATTATTGTGACGGTATCTGGAATCGAACCCAGAACTTTCTATCTAAATGTTTTACATTATTGCTATAACTGACGAAATCTTATTACAGTTCATTTGCATTTGTATTACATAGTGACAAATACAGACCAATTAAGAAACAATTCGCACCAAACTGAAATATCTCAATAGCGCTCTCCACTGAAGTCGAACTACATTATGCCACTTATTCACATTTAAAACTGTGATATTTAAGAAAGTTTAAAATTGGACGATAATTTTCCTTCAGTTGTACAAAACATGCATTCGCCATGCAGAAGTGCCAAATAGCACGCGTATTGTGATGAAATCCGGGATCAAACCCATAGCCATCTACTACATTATTTATATATTAATGTCATAATTGCCGAAATCTTACTTCAGGACATCTGCATTTGTACGACAAAGGGATTAATACGAATCAATTAAGAAAGGAGTCGCGCAAAACTGAAAATTAGCCATCTCTACTGATTTAGTCGAAGTACATGCTGTCATTTATTCACGTTTTAAACTGTGATATCACGGAAAGTTTAAGAGCTGACGACAATATTCCCTTCTGTTGTACAAAACATGCATGCGCAGTGCAACGTACTCTAATCATTGCGACGGTATTAGGATTCGGAACTATAGAAACTTCCACTTAAAATAATAACGTTTTAACGCCATAGATTGAAAATTCTTGCAGCCAGTCGTACTGATTCGCACCGTACCATGAAAAATCTGATATAGTAAGAAAATAGTGTTACAAAACTTAAATATCGAAACAGAGCCGTCGTCTTTATTTACTAAGCTACATGCTAACATTTACAGGTAAAATTATAAATTAAAATATAGTTTAGAAGCAGATTCTTTTCTTCTTCAAGACTCATAAAAAATAAATGAGCAATGCAAAATTGACCAATATGCAATGCGCATTGCAACGGTACCTGGAATCGAACCCAGAAACTTCTATCGTACTAAGATTTTTACGCCATAAAGTGCGTAATCTTACTGTGAGACGTGTGATATCATGTCTAAAACAATATTGCTTGATAAGAAACACCCACGTTTTATTGTACAATAAATTTTGAATAAAAGCAAACGAGATGTTGCGTAATCAAACAGAATGAAAAAAGTTTTCACTAAACTGATATATATGAAGTGCACTGATTTAAATTGTGGAACTTAATAGCATTTATTCATTTAGTAACATTAGTTCAACATTTATTATCAGTGACCCATATTCCCTAGCTTGGATTTGGAGACATCACATTAGATTCATCATTGAAAAGTATTGAGTTGGAGTCCCAACGCAATTATCGTGTTCACTAAAAACATTTCAAGTACGTTTAACTGGTCCTGTTTGCAATGTCTACCATGGGAAATGACACTTGTTTGCATGGCAGCATGGGGTTCATCCCCTAAATTAATAAAATTTCCACCTGTCTGCTGAAAGGTAGATGCCAGCTGATAGACGGAAGATTGCTGATGCAGATGCAACTTGTAAACATCGATACTCTAAATAAGAAGCCAAACTTACTGTCGGTGCAGGTTGTATGAAAGATGCACGCGTAAATTGCAATATCCGACGAATGTTGCTGCTGTATAAGGGATCGAACAAAGAGATTTAATGTAGCGCTGCAGTAATAGGCTGGATCCTATCGTTGGACGCGTGAAATCAAACAATAGAGTGAAATCGAATAGAATAAAGAGAAACACAAATAATCAAATACAATGAAGTGACAATTAGAGATAAACTGTCGTTGCATTTCACATTTCGATGGTGGGTTTAATAGTTCATTTATAAGGATGAATAATTTTGCTGTAATAATTGTATAGTTGACATCAAATTTAAAGAAAGGAACTATTATAAACATTAAAAACACAATTATCATCTGTCCTATTAAACACTCATCATTTTTCCCCACTCCAGACTGTTCCTCAGACAGAAATTTTTATTCATAGTTTTTTCCCACTTCTGTTTAGTCTACAACAAGGAAGGGGCCTCCTTGTTGTTAGGAGTTCCGTGGGCATCGAGGGATTCATTACTGCAAAGGTCTTCAATATAAATATTAAGATTTCAACAACTCTGCTACCGTGGTCACAAATAACGAGAAATTATTCTTTAATGCCATTTGTCATCAGAAAATAGTGATTATAAACCCCGCAAAAATATAAAGCGAATACACAATAATCCCACAATAATTTAAGTGTATTTGATGGTCGTAATAAAAGCTGAAAATGGGATATACATTTAATGTAACACATGTCACAAAAACTGCAGTCGCACACACCATGAATAATATTTATGTTACAATTTTTTAATAGGTTTTTTTTTATTAACAATAGAAAACTATACCAAAATACGTCGTGGTTACCTTGTTAAACATTTTGTGTTATTTAAACAGTTAAATGTTAATATTTAAATCACCACAGAATAAAACGCGATTAAGTATTTTCAAACATATACTATTTTTTTTATCCCCTTATCAAATCTAAAAAGTGTTCCAACTCACAAGACACAAAACTTCATTTAAAAGGAAACAAACAATCTAAAAATAACATTCAATGTTTTGGCAAAAGAGATACAACGAAGAAATTGGTTGAAGAGTTTTATTGCTATTCCTACTGTACTTAGACTGATTTTGTTTTTTGTCTTTTGCCAGTAAAGCTGAAGATATGGGGTGCAGTGCTCCACTTTTTCCTACTGAACCATATTTGGTGTGGAGTCCAACTGCTTCAGTACACACATGCCATAGGGACCCGTTTATAGGGTAGGCAACCATACACACCTTATTCATGCACAAAAAGGACAAAGACCGGATATGTAGAGAGAGAAAGAACATCCATGCCCGAACCGGGATCCGAACCCAGGACCTCCCTATCCGCAGTCAGGCACTCTGACCACTAGACAAGGTCTTCGGCTTAGAATGATTTATGTTGATGATAATGTCAATATCTATGAAATTATTGTTTTAAAATTTTTTTAAATGATGAATATAAAATCTCCTCTCTATGAATGGCATTACCCCTTCTGCTCCTGCCAGTACAAATGAAAATAATTCTCAGTTAAACAAGCCAAATTCAAACCTCTGTATGGTAAATATTTTGACTGTAAACTATGAAAGACATTAGTCATTCCGAATACACGAAATGAGATTACAGGGATTGCAATACCATCTTAAAGAGATCAACTAACTGAAATTAACTTTCGGGGTAAAAAGAATTTGTTTTTACCTCATCGAGACCATCATTAAGTTTCAAGAATGATGAACACTTGCCAGAAGATTCTCTTGAAGATAAAGAATAGGCATGGAGCATTCATCAGTATTGTTTGCCCTGAAGGCTGCATTCGACCAACATTGACCGCTTCAACTACTGGTTATCATATCAACTTTTGATCGCTTCATAAAGAATCTAGAAAATTATTACCCTCGCTTTTACACATGCAAGACTAAGATTACGCTAAGTACGATGTTAAATCCTTAATTCGTTAGGTAGAAAGTTCTGAACTCGATTCCGGATACCATTTTAATATGCGTCGCATTTGGAATTTTTGCTTTACGCATGCATATTTTGTATGATCAGAAAATGAGCTTTCCTTATTTCAAAAATTTTACCAATAATTTTAACAACAACTCAAAAGCTAAAAATGTTCGCTGCACATTTATCAAACTTAAAAAGAAATTGAAGAATGGAATTATTCTTAATCATAAATATCCAAGAAACTGCAATTTCGGACCTAGCCTGAAATATGAAAGAAAAGAAACACAGAAAAATTATAACATACCTTAAAATTTCTTCGTGATAAAGATGCAAATGTCCTTCAAGAATATTAAATAGCAATTTCCGAAATTCAATTATATACTCTAGAAAAATTAAAAATCAAGAAAACTTTTGATTAATTTTAATATTATAGATTTAGTGTATTTGTATTTAGTGTTTCCCTTTTAATAATACAATAGAAGCCCGTTTTCCAGAATTTGTTTAAATAGTTGAAAAAAAAGGTAAATAACAACATTTAATTTTAAAACTAATTTTTTTACAAAACTGCTCCCTCCTTATAAATAATATTTTATTAATAAATTTCAATATCTACTTCATAAGGAACATAAACATATTTAAAAGCTGACTTTCATTTTAGTAACGAGAGATTAGGCAAAGTATTCTGTTATTGTTTTCGTTTGTAAAGTCACATTTTTAAAAAATTACACTTTTTCCAATTTCGTAATTGCAACATAGCACTTCACTGTTCTTTTTCTGAAAAATTTACCTTAATCTTATTTGCCTTTCAATTGCTTGTTTTGTAGACGGTCACCACATCATTTTTCTTTTTGTTTGACACCTGAAAATCTTTTTCCATTTCATTTGTCATTGTTCTCAATCCCCTAATCCAGGGCTTTTCAAACTTTTTTCTTCTCGTAGACCACTTTCAAACTTTTACTATTTTCGATAGACTCCATTTCTACTGTATTCCAGAAACTCTTAAAAAAATATCACTCTAAATTGGGGGTGTTAAAAAAAAGTAGCACCTTTTCTTCTGTTCTATTTATTAAAATACTTGAGGTTATACAAAATTATAAACATTTATTATTACAAACAATCAGCAATTGACAAAAATCAACGAATTCTGAAATGTAAACCAAAAAAAAAAAAAAAAAAAAAAAAAATAGTCATACCTATAATGACACAGCGCATGGGTGGTACTTTGCAAGTCTCGACATGTGGTGTACACTTGTACCATTATTTATTGTTCTATTCAATTCTGTTTGAACTGAATCTCAAATATTTTTGAGCACCTACCTAGTGAATGATGCTACCTGCCAACGGTGATAGATAAATCCAAGCCTAAATTTTTGTTCTTCATTATGAAAACCAAAATACTTTTCGTGTTTTAACCAAAATAATACTCGAAAACAGAGAATCACAAGTTGTAAATACCCCCATTTACAACTTGTGAATCACTGTTTTCTTTTCACATCTACGTGGACCCCCATGTGATCACCTAAGGACACCTGTGGGTCCACCTGAACCACTTTGGGAGCCCATGCTCTAACCATAGTTCTTAATTCAGAGTTACATCCGAGATCAAATTCAGAAAATCTATTAGTTCCGAGGAGTAGTAGGCTTTGTTGTCGAGATTCATGGATGGTAAATGATCTCATCATCAGGTAAACGGTCTGGGCCTTCTTCTGCTATGGTGATAATAAAGGATGCACATCAAAATGGCGTATTCTTTTACAAAATTCTACCAAGCATGGATTGTCAAGTGTGTTGCACCTGCAACATGAGTTGCATAAGGCGATTCCAAAACATTATCACTGATTCCAAACGTACTTTCCGATATTTCCATTTGAATCTAATCTCTTGGTCAGAGTGTAGAACGGGAATCAGAACAGGTAACCGAAATTCATTCCATAAGTGTCTTTCATACATACATACACACACAAATATATATATATATATATATATATATATATATATATATATATATATATATATATATATATATATATATATATATATATATATATATATATATATAAAGCAAGATTAGAAGTATCAAAAGTGAAAATTGAAAAATACAATACATTATTATTCTCCATCTAATATTTGATTATTAATTTTATAAAAATGTACTATTACATATATATATATATATATATATATATATATATATATATATATATATATATATATATATATACATAAAGAGCATTTCGATATAGCCATAAGAAGCAATATTTTTCGAACACCCATACTGAAATTCATTTTTTATTCATTACTTATTTTTTTCTAAAACATTTTCTATATATAATTTTAACATTTTAATTCATTTGCAGTTAAGTACATGCATAGTTTTCATGCAATTTATTTATTTCAAAAATTATCACCAAAATCTTTTGTTAATGTAAATATGTCGCGATCTGCTTATTCTTGCTGATTAGTATTATTTATTATACTTTATATTCAGAAATGTAATTAATAAATTGATATATTAACAGTTTCACATATTTTAATTTGACCAAGTAAAGTATTTAATCTTTTTTATTTACCAGCAAAATTGTTCAGTAGCTTCTAAAGCCGCAGAAAAAGGCAGTCACAAAAGCAAAGCGAAGACTCTAATATAAACATATAAAAGAAATATTCAAACACTAGATGAATTCATGGTATTAATGTAAAGGAAGTATGAACGTGCTTTAAAAATTTTAAATACTGATATTGAAAACATTTATATTTGTTTGTATATAACTTAGAAAAAATTCATTTTTACATCTAAATGATTAAAAACAAGCAACCTTAATTTCCCTTTAAAATTTAGTAGGTCTTTAAACTAAAATTGAGTTAAAAAATTTTGCCTCATGCATGCATTTATTTTTATTGTCAATAAAAATAAATGCATGCAGTCATATTAAAAAAATCCAGCAATTAAAGACGCGAAAAATCCTACATGAGTTTCAGAACTTTATTCAAAACATCTTTTATCGCTGCTAATATTTTATACTTATAGAGGATCTTATTAAGGAGGTTTAAGTAACACAGTAAGCATACAATCTTCGGTTTCCAGGATCATTAAGGCTCTTTTACACCTGCAATATAAAACTGAAATAAATAATGAATATATGTTAAAAACTCTGGAACTGATATATCAGATGTCATCTAAGGCAAGTTCATTCGTATATTACCGCAAAAACTAATGACTAATATAGTCTCTTCTAAAACCAATTCTTTGAAAAAGAAAGGGCGACTTAACTGAATGTATATTAAAATTAAATCTTGAGAAATTTCTTACAGTAAACACCGTCATGAATTTTCTGCTTCCTGGGGAATAAAAAAATGAATAAAACAGATGATTCAGAAAAATAATACAATTTTATAAAAGATCAATATTCTAATCAGCTTATACCGCATGTACTACTGTTATACTATATCTAATGTGTAACAGTTTAATCGAAATCAATGAAAATTTATTTAAGGCTAATCTGATAAACTTGAAATCAAATGTACTATTAATATATTCTTTTAATGAATAGTATCAATTAAAAACTTTTTGTTCAAGGTAGAGAGCCTCTTTGTAATGATAATACATATACCAATTTTATGTAAAGGTCATTTAAAAGTTCACTATTTCGAAGACATTACATAAACCACAAGTGAATTCAAATGAATGCAATTTGAGAATAAAAAATTACAATGAATCTTGCGTCAGCATAGGCTGAAATAGTCACAACGGATTTGATTTCCAGTATGCAGCTGTAATGTTCTTCAAAACAATTTATTCATTTCTCAAAAAAATGATCTTTGATCTAACTTTGATTGACAATATGGAATAAATAAACTAATAACTAATAACAACCTGTTTTAATGTGGAATTAATATTAACAAATTTAACCTGTTTTAATATTAACAAAAAAAGGATATAGTTTACGCTAACTAAATTATAAAAATTGCTTAGGTGTGTGTAAGATGCCAACACTATTGATTTTTAAAGGCTACCACAAAAATTTAAAATTATAGCCCTAATTTTGTATACAAAAAAAAAAAAACATTCATTTAAGAAATTAAATTTTTTATACATATAGCTACCCAGTGAAAACAATGTATAAATAAGTTCAATGACTCAAAAGAAAAAAAACACAAACATACGATTGTTTTCTAGACTGGAAAAAAGGAAAATGAGTCATCTTTAAATTCCATTTACGAACATTGTAAGCTAAATGATGCATCATCACTTCAATAGAAGTTTGGAATAGTTATTTTATCAATCTTAAAATAAGCTTTTTTTTACAAAATTGCTTCATCCAGAAACTACTGTAGGTCACTCCGTTTAATTAAATGTTATCCCCAAATCCATATAAATAATGTGAAACAGAATTAAAGGGTCATTTAAGAGCAAACATTATTATTATTATTATTTTATTTATTTATTTATTTATTTATTTTTTTGCATGATATCAGATAAAGACACTACGATTGAAGACATTATTTTTATTCATGTTGTTTAAGGGAAATGCTTATTAAAAATAAGAGTTTATGTTTTTATTCCTAAAGAGATGAGTTACAGCACGTGATTTTGAACACTCAGAATATTCTATGGTTATAAATGCATGAGTATCTGAAATAGATTATTTTTTGTTAATTATTTTTATATTACATGAAAAAGGAAATGTGAATCTACAATCATAAATATTTCACTGAATTATAATTATGAGAGATAAAAAAATTATTTGCCTTTTTATTTAAAGAAGAAATAATTTAGAATTTAACTTAGAATAAAAAATAAACACATTGTGGTAAATAAATTGCAATTGATTAATTTGTGAAATGATTTCTATTTACTGTAATTTATTTCAAAAGCTCATACATAAGATTATGAAACCATTACAAACCACCATTTTAGCACAAGGGATAGAAATAATGGTACCTTTATCTAATGAGGTACCCAGTGGGAGTACTATTGTGATTTCAAAAGTGGATTGGTCCTCGTAATTTTGAAGCAGAGATCAAACAGAAGACCCCTAGATTTGGCCTGCCGCCCTCGTTGATATTTCTTCACATTTGGAACTTTGAGACTATGACGTGCCCCAGCCGCCATGAGTGAACACGACGGATCTCCGTTTCGGTCGGGATTCAAATTCACACTATTTGGATAACGAAAGCAACACTCTAACCAAACAGACCATCACACCCTATCTTTACAAGGAGCACTAAAGCTAAGAGGTGAGATACTATTACCACAAAAATGATTTTTCCTGCGTTTCTCTGTAAAATAATTATATTCTTTTAACACGGACAAAAATTTCACATGCAAAATATAAGCATATAGATTATATTCTTTTTTCATACTACAAGTTACAATTGAAAAAAGACAATAGCTCTTCATAAATTATTTAAAAAAACATGCCCTAGCATTTATTTCAAATCGCGCTCAGTTATTTTTTGTTATGAAAGAATTTCAATATAGTCTGAGTTTAATTCTCCACTCTATTAAACATCCTTTCTGTAATTTTTTTCACTCGTCTACGGATACTTGTAAGTTTTCACGGTTTCCTTCCTTGTGACATACGTAAATATTATAAAAGTACTTCTGAATGAAGGATATTGCAAAAAATGTGAAAATTCCTTTCATTGTCTATTACAATTTTAAAGTGCGTTTATTTTGTGGCGTCAAATTATATTTCGCAGGCACAAAGAGCTCAGTAAATAAATAAGTTGGCATTTTTCGGAGCGAAAGTTCTGAAATTTATCTCAGCCGCTGTTTAATCACGAGAATGATTATTGTATTCTTACCCACATGAAAATCCATCGGGTAGTGATTAAAGTACTTGAGAATTTTCTTGGTACATCTTTCGTCGCACGCGGGAATACGACCCGCTATCCATGAAAAATGTCTTCCGGAAGGAAACGGAATAATACATGCAAGATAAATTAGCTCAAGCCTAATATATATATATATACGTTAATAACAAAGAACTTATTTAAAGTAAATACTTAAAAAGTACTAAATTTTACAGCAGGGAAGTTTCCTGTAATTATTTGTTTCCATACTTGGCTAAAAATAATAGTTTGGCACAATGTTTATCCTTATAGACAAGATATTGCAGATATACCATAAATAACTCTTAGCATATATATTGACTACGCTTTCAATTTTTTAAAATTAACGTACATATTACGACTGTATAAGTGAAAATATATTTTAAAAAGGATTAAATTATTTCTACAGGAATAACGGCATCAAAATATTTCTCAAAAATAAATCACAAAATGACATTTGAAATTTGCTCTGCAATAAAAGCATTGGGAGGAAAATAAAAACTCACCAGTATGCAACTCACCTTAGAATGAGTTTATATATATTTAACTAATGATCTTAATTTTCATAAAATGTCCTTATTATCATTTTACTTAAATGCACACACACACAGGTTTTATAATAATAAAAATAATAAAGAAACTTCTATTTCTTTCAGTGAAACATTACTTAATTTTATCATCAATTATTTAAAAAAAATTCTGAAGAATACGAAATTCATTAAATTTAATATGATTATAATGATTTTTATTTTAGAATTTATTTCCTTACTTTAAATCATAAAAAATGAATTTAACTACAATATTTAATGTACTGAGCATTATATTTGAAAATAAATATAACAATTTTTTTTTTAATTTCAATGTAAT
Organism: Latrodectus elegans; assembly: GCA_030067965.1. NCBI lineage: Eukaryota > Metazoa > Arthropoda > Arachnida > Araneae > Theridiidae > Latrodectus > Latrodectus elegans. Next base: position 62,580,607 of record CM057818.1, on the reverse strand, counting down.
TACTTAAAGCTAGTAAGTACTTCACAAAATGTGTGTAGTTTAATAATTATTCCATAAATAGTTTTAAAGGAAAAAAATGATTAATACTTCAGAACTTTAATATTTATTCTGTAATGCAAAATTATTGCCGTAAAATTATTTTTAATAAAGATTTAAAATTAAAGTAAATAAATTTATAATTTCTACACAATCTGTGTGGCGCTATTCTTAAACAGATTAGAATACTTTCATATATTTATAATTAGTCATAAAACATTACATACATTTTTTTACACATAATTTCAAATATTACTTTTTTCATTCGGAAATACTCACCTTATTTTTTTAAGTCATAAATAATTATTTGATATTGATGTTGAATTCCTTTTGAAATTATGCCGATAAATAACTTGAACTACTTGAAATTTCTCAAAATCTATTATTATTATTACATAAAATTGTATGATAGTTATATTTTCCTGTGAATTGATTTACTATTACAATGAATCGATGAGATGAAAAATGGAAAAACATGTCATTAAAAATGATTTATTACTCACTTAATTCTATTCTCCAAGGAAATATATAGTGGAATATGTCATAAAGCGAAACAAATCAGCTAACAAGATAAAGATTCTTTCCTTTAACACAATAAAAAAACTCTCATATATGAGTCTATGTGTATAGAATCATAATTTTTTCTCTAAGATAAGTACAAAAATTAAAAAATAATTAGCATCAAATATGTTAATTTAATTATAATATCAACTACATCGAATATTGATTAACAAAAGATTATTGATGCAAATTGCAATGACAATTCATGTCAAATATCCTACCCTAAGCTTTTAATATTTTTCAGTTTCCAGTTAAAATCGTTACTCATTAATGAGTTTAGTTTCTAAATGTATAACATATATGCGTGTGCATTAAAAATGATATTCACTACAACATGACTTATATTTGATATAAAAACACAGTGAAATTTCAAATGTTTACACAATATCATTTAGACTTCTGCAAAATATTACTTATATATTTTTCCACACTTAAATGTATCTTTACTTAATAACCTATTTTGGCAACTGTTGGAATCATGTAATTTATTCAAACATAATTCAAATATTTCTGTATTTAAGTGATTTCTCTTTTTCTGACATTAAAGAGTCGTTTCACTTAAATTTGATAAGAAAAGAATTCTTTAGAAAATATAAATGTATGCAAAACATGCAAAATCTCAAAAATAAGCTAAAATTCAATTCATGCTTCGATCCGTCTTACTTGGACAAATCAAATCATTATGCAAATTATTATTCGAATAAACTTTGAAGTATTCTAAACTTAATAATAAATTTAAATAAATTATTTAATCATATAAGTAATATTTATATCTAAACAGCTAATCACATTCAAATATTGGTACACACATATAAGGCAAAACTATAAATAAGGGACTAAAATTCAAAATAATTTCATAAAATATTCGCTTAAAATGTATATTTTTACTACATTTTTAACTACGTTTTCTTTGTAAATTTCACTTTCCTATATGCGCCAACACGAGGAAGTAATTAACTTTATAAAACACATTTCGGGGATAATGATTATTATAGTTTTTATATACATTAAATATAATAAATTTCATATCCGTGGTGCCATAATGAATTATATTCTCAAGCATTTCGTTATTTGATTGGAAACAAGAAATAAAATGGAGACTATAATAATAAATTAAAAGCAATAAATTATTAAATAACTGAGCATTTTTATAAGCACAAAATTCGTTTAATTATCAATAAATCAGCCAAAACACTAGCATTAGTATGTCATTTTTTATACATAATTAGAGATAAATTGGAAAAATTTTATTAATGTAATACAAAAATTTCAAATCAGAAGAAATTCTCGTATATGATTTCTGAAATTATTGTTAAATTTAGATAGCTTAAGCATGTTAACAATGAATATGTTTAGCATAACACATTTTTGATTTTACAATACATCTTTAACCTCAAGATAGTAGATATGGTTACCAGAGTATGAATTTTAGTTTTTATATTTAGTTTTAAAAATATCGAGGAGTTGGTACTTTCGATAAATAACAGTATTAGAAGAAATTTATTTATATCATCAAAATTGATGTAATCAATAGGAGAAAAAATCAATTAAAATTGAAGATTTATTAACTGTAATATCGAAGTGAGTTTAAATTTAATTTAAAACAAATAGTAATTGTGAAATCTAATATTACAGTCGTAAGGATACATAAATGTAAACACATTACCTGTACATTCATTCTTCTCAACCATAAGAAGCTTATCTAGAATTTTTAGTAGAACATCACACCACTTCATTGGATTCTTTCTTAGATAAAAGTTAAATTATTAAGAGATAAATATAATTCTACTTTAATACATCACAGTAAATACATTAAGTATAGCTAGATTTTATTGGCGTTTTCCAATAATATATGTAAAGATCTTAAACTAAATATAATGCGAGGAGCATGTCCTTACACAAACAACATGGCCGCCAAACGTAGTCATCTTTCTCACGCATTATTACTGCACAGTGTCTTAAAGCGGGTGAAGGGTCCAAAGGTTTTGCTGACATTGCACATTATTCCAAGAGAGTTTTTGAGATGCAGACTTCAGCGTGTTGGTATACTCAACCGGGGCTCATTAAAAAAGTGAATTTTAACTTTAAGGGGTCGTATGTCAATTAAAAAAATTACTTCATTATTTCAGTTAAATTTAAGTTATGTATTGCTGCAAATGTATAAGAGTGAGTGTACATCTACTTGAAATTGTATTACTAGTCAGAATTACATTTCAAAAGGAAAATAATAACTCCACAATTCTTATTTGTCTTACTTATCAAAAATGACTTTTTATAATAATTTTAAAAATATATGAAAAATCGCGAGAGCTCTAGTAAACACTGACAAAAAGTCCCAAAAGAATTTTACCATTGTTAAATTATGTATTGAAAATACTTTATTGCCTGAAAATAAAATATTTTGAATCACAATAATAAGAAATTTTTACAAGAAATTTCTTCTGCTTGCAAACACAATAATTAGTTCTGTCACTTAAATAATAATGACATGACTAAGTACCAAATTTTAAATTCTAATTGACGCGTCATATGAAACAAGTCTGACGAGAAAAATTAAAGACCTGAAATATCAGATGGATGGTAAATTTACTTTGTAATTGAATGTAAATAAATGTCAGAGATAATTAGGTGATAGGAATAAATATCTGACTGACAGTATCTAAAGGCCAAAGCCAGAGGATTATCCCAGACGAGACAAAAATTCAGTCAAGAGCAAGAAGTTCGAGGAGGTAAATTACTAAGTAAGTTAAAAGACGTCAATAACACATATATAAGATGACCTGAAGGTCTGGTATCTTCCTACATCACAAACAAACAAACATAATTTGAAATAAAATTGGATAACTTGGTCAATCCCTGAGCTGATGGCTGGCACCCAAGCATTCAAGAGTTTTATTATGCTTCGAGGAAGGAATTTTTTACTAAAGATTAATATATAAAGATATATATATATATATATATATATATATATATATATATATATATATATATATATATATATGAGAAGAAATAAATGATATATAAACGTAAATGAGGAGTAATAAAAATAACTTTTTTTCATTTAAATCTGCAGATATGTTTTTATTTTATGTAAAATGCCGACAAATTAGTTGATTGATGATTTAGAATTTTATGAGCAGTAATATTCTTTATTATTTGTGTGATTCATGATTACAAGTTATCATGCTTTAAAAAGCATTTTGGTTCTTTGTAAAAATCAAATATCAAGGAATCATTCTACTTATAAAATATTCTTTCAGGAAAGATTTACCAACGCATGCAGCAAATGCAGATCTTATTATTATAATCAATGCATAATAGCTTATAATACGCAAATTAAAGTTTCCGTTCCTAACGTTAACGATTCAACAAGCAGCCGGACAAATACCCTATCTCACTGTAAGGCGATTCCAGGGAATTCTCCAGTAACTGTGTATTTTATGACAACTCGTCGTTCAATGATTTTCTTTGTCCTTTATATATGTCCATCCTGCATTGCTATTTCATATAAAATCCCAAAGATAATTCCATATGCCTTGTCATGTACTAGTTTTTATCAAGTATTTTCGGAATGGCTTCCTCCATACTTGCAAACTCTTCTTGCTAGGATGGAATAACATCACTCTGATTTGTTTTCACTTTTAAGATATTTCTAGGTGTTTAATTTATTCAAAGATGCAAATTCTCAGGTGATCTGTACAATGAAAGAGTCAAGATCCAAGCATTTTAGAGTTTCGTTTCCTTTTTAGACGTTAATTGTTATGTCAGACTGTGTCCATAAGCAGCTGTTGGAAAGGCAACGAGGAACATACTCTTCTCAGCTTAGTAGATGATGGGTCCCCCATTGCCACATTTTGGATTGAATGTAACCAAGGGTTCAATGAGTCCAAGTGGATTTGGATTCAGACCCAAGAGGATTTGGATGTATTTCACTGAGATCTAAAGTGGCATTCCGAAGCGTCATAAGCATCCCGGCCATAACGTAAATGTAATTAACGAACCGAAAACGACATGATTTTCAAGTCCTTTGAAGAAATAGTGTTTATTATAAAGTTAGGACAAATTTTTTGTTACAAAATTTATGACTATCTTGGTGTTCTTTAGAAATAGAGTGGAATTTTTTGAATTAAATTAAGCTGAGGTACATCTATTGAACTGAGGTACATGCTGAAGTACATGCACATTGAAAAACAATAAATATAATGGAATGACATCAACAATCTACAATGACAAAATTCTTACCATAAGATTTTATTGTAACAATTTGATTCACTAAATTATTCCTCTTTCTCAAAAACAGGAATATAATTGATGAAAACTGCTCTATCAGCTTCTTTTGGTCACGCATTTTGTTAACAACTGAGTAGTACAAAATACACCAGGAAACTGGACTATTGTTTGACCAGCAGAAGTACTTAATAAGACCGCAATTCGTCACCGGTTCCACAATACTGTCTGAAAAGATCGTTCTCGATTTGCTTTAAGAACTGAAACCATAGTCTTGAATTCGTTCTCAATTTGTTTCATGAACTGAAACCATACTCTTGAATTCGTTTAGCAACATTTTGCGCTTTATGAGCAGAACTTGTTTGTTAGTAGGAGCTTCGGGGTCTTATTCCGCATGCCGTTGGATATGGTGATTTTGCTGTCTGCATGAATCTGTCATTCAATTTGCATTGCAATTCAGGACATTCGTTTGTTTACTTTGAAATTTTCTGCTGTGCAAGGAAAAAAAATCATTCAAAATATCTGCAGATAGCAATTTCGATAATAACTGAATATTTAACCATTTTTTGTATTTGTACCGCATTCTGGTTGATTTCACTATGCCATTCAACTATACGTGGACAAAAGTAAGACTCATAGTATTATAGTTTCGAGACAGTTTGTAACGTAAAAACAATTACTGATTTTGATCCTGTACACCGTCTCAGTATATACATAGGATTTGATGGTTTAGCTGCTCTCATTCATCTTTCATAAAAGTTGCTTCGGAAATAAATATAGCATTGGTAAATCAAATTAAGAAACTATTCCATTATACACTCCTACGATAATGGCTGTAGCGGGAAAGAAATAATCGTTAATTACGGTCGTAAATATTCTATTGTCATGCATCATGTATTGTTTCAAAAAGTTTACGTTTTCAGAAACTACTAACAAATAATACAACATATTTGAATTTTATAATTATCACTTATTGACAAATTTATTTAAACATCAATCTTTATTTCTCCCGGAAACTGTTGGCAATCCTATCGGTGTCCGAATGCGTAAGTACAAAGTAATCAAATGTGATTAATTATGACAGTGAGTTGTTATATTATAACATAGATGCTTATGGGTTCGATATCTTTTGCTGTTGCAGCATTCGTAAAATTTGGCTAGTTTATCGTTCGCGTGCATCTCTTATACAATTTGCTTCAGAAATATACATATAAATATCGTTTTTAAATTTCCTTTGATGTTTGGTGTTTCATATGTAAGTAAATTCTTTTTAAATGAATCACCAGGAACCGCACATGCATTTTTAAAGCATCGCTTGCCTCATTGCCGTATTTTGTTTGATTTCATTATGGTTAAAAGTGTTTCACGTTAAGAGTCAGCATATTATGGCTGTAAAACATTAAAACGTTAAGTAGTAGATTCTGGGTTCGATCCCGTATACCGTTTCAAAGGATTGGGCAATTTTAGCCTTTTACATAAATTTTTCACAGAACTTGTTATGCATTTAAATAACTCTTATGATGTTTTCTTTTGAGTTTTTTGTGGTTTAATGTAAATGAATGTCTTTCAAAACAGTCTCCAGAAGTCACACTCTTGATGTTTAAGCATCGTTGGGCTCTTTCTTCAATTCTGTTGGATTTCATTACATGCTTTGATTACACGCGTCCCACAGCAAGATTCGTTGTATTATGTTGGTGAGA
>CM057818.1:62509190-62573983 GCA_030067965.1 Latrodectus elegans | reverse complement strand
TATAATGCGCTTTATGTATTTTACTTGAACTTCAGGATATTCTTACATATTACATAGAATATATGTTCCTAAAGAGCTCCCAAGTGAATCTTTTAATCATCACCGAGAAGACTCTGAATATAAGGAAATATAGAAATATTTCCTTAATTTTTAAACTTACGTAAGAATATCCTTTACTATTAAAAAGCACACATAATTTTGCATACAAATATGATTCATAGATACATAAGCATATTAATTCCCCATGGGTACACATTTCATCTCCAAGGAGGCAGATAAGTATAAAAATGCTATTATATATAATGTGCTTTATGTATTTTACTTGAACTTCAGGATATTCTTACATATTACATAGAATTTATGTTCCTAAAGAGCTCCCAAGTGAATCTTTTAATCATCACCGGGAAGACTCTGAATATAAGGAAATATAGAAATATTTCCTTAAACTTTAAACTTATGTAAGAATATCCTTTACTATTAAAAAGCACACATAATATTACATAGAAATATGATTCATAGATACATAAGCATGATAATTTCCCCATGGGTACACATTTCATCTCCATGGAGGCAGATAAGTATAAAAATGTTATTAAATATATTGGGCTTTATGTATTTTACTTGAACTTCAGGATATTCTTACATATTACATAGAATATATGTTCCTAAAGAGCTCCCAAGTGAATCTTTTAATCATCACCAGAAAGACTCTGAATATAAGGAAATATAGAAATATTTCCTTAATTTTTAAACTTACGTAAGAATATCCTTTACTATTAAAAAGCACACATAATATTACATAGAAATATGATTCATAGATACATAAGCATGATAATTTCCCCATGGGTACACATTTCATCTCCATGGAGGCAGATAAGTATAAAAATGCTATTATATATAATGCGCTTTATGTATTTTACTTGAACTTCAGGATATTCTTACATATTACATAGAATATATGTTCCTAAAGAGCTCCCAAGTGAATCTTTTAATCATCACCAGAAAGACTCTGAATATAAGGAAATATAGAAATATTTCCTTAATTTTTAAACTTACGTAAGAATATCCTTTACTATTAAAAAGCACACATAATTTTCCATACAAATATGATTCATAGATACATAAGCATATTAATTCCCCATGGGTACACATTTCATCTCCAAGGAGGCAGATAAGTATAAAAATGCTATTATATATAGTGTGCTTTATGTATTTTACTTGAACTTCAGGATATTCTTACATATTACATAGAATTTATGTTCCTAAAGAGCTCCCAAGTGAATCTTTTAATCATCACCGTGAAGACTCTGAATATAAGGAAATATTGAAATATTTCCTTAAATTTTAAACTTACGTAAGAATATCCTTTACTATTAAAAAGCACACATAATATTACATAGAAATATGATTCATAGATACATAAGCATGATAATTTCCCCATGGGTACACATTTCATCTCCAAGGAGGCAGATAAGTATAAAAATGCTATTATATATAATGCGCTTTATGTATTTTACTTGAACTTCAGGATATTCTTACATATTACATAGAATATATGTTCCTAAAGAGCTCCCAAGTGAATCTTTTAATCATCACCGGGAAGACTCTGAATATAAGGAAATATAGAAATATTTCCTTAAATTTTAAACTTACGTAAGAATATCCTTTACTATTAAAAAGCACACAAAATATTACATAGAAATATGATTCATAGATACATAAGCATAATAATTTCCCCATGGGTACACATTTCATCTCCAAGGAGGCAGATAAGTATAAAAATGCTATTATATATAATGTTCTTTATGTATTTTACTTGAACTTCAGAATATTCTTACATATTACATAGAAAATACGTTCCTAAAGAGCTCCCAAGTGAATCTTTTAATCATCACCGGGAAGACTCTGAATATAAGGAAATATAGAAATATTTCCTTAATCTTTAAACTTACGTAAGAATATCCTTTACTATTAAAAAACACACATAATATTATATAGAAATATGATTGATAGATACGTAAGCATAATAATTCCCCTTGGGTACACATTTCACCTCCAAGGAGGAAGATAAATATAAAAATGCTATTATATATAATGCGCTTTATGTATTTTACTTGAACTTCAGGATATTCTTACATATTACATAGAATATATGTTCCTAAAGAGCTCCCAAGTGAATCTTTTAATCATCACCGGAAAGACTCTGAATATAAGGAAATATAGAAATATTTCCTTAATTTTTAAACTTACGTAAGAATATCCTTTACTATTAAAAAGCACACATAATTTTGCATACAAATATGATTCATAGATACATATGCATATTAATTCCCCATGGGTACACATTTCATCTCCAAGGAGGCAGATAAGTATAAAAATGCTATTATATATAATGTGCTTTATGTATTTTATTTGAACTTCAGAATATTCTTACATATTACATAGAATATATGTTCCTAAAGAGCTCCCAAGTGAATCTTTTAATCATCACCGGAAAGACTCTGAATATAAGGAAATATAGAAATATTTCCTTAATTTTTAAACTTACGTAAGAATATCCTTTACTATTAAAAAGCACACATAATTTTGCATACAAATATGATTCATAGATACATATGCATATTAATTCCCCATGGGTACACATTTCATCTCCAAGGAGGCAGATAAGTATAAAAATGCTATTATATATAATGTGCTTTATGTATTTTACTTGAACTTCAGAATATTCTTACATATTACATAGAATATATGTTCCTAAAGAGCTCCCAAGTGAATCTTTTAATCATCACCGGGAAGACTCTGAATATAAGGAAATATAGAAATATTTCCTTATATTCAGAGTCTTCCCATAATACATAGTATTACATAGAAATATGATTGATCGATACATATGCATAATAATTCCCCATGGGTACTCATGTCAACTCCAAGGATGCAGATATGTATAAAAATTCTATATACATAATGTGCTTTATTTTGCTCAACCTTCAGAATATTCTTACATATTATAATGAAAGATTTTTCTTACAGAGTTTTCAAGTTTTTCTTTTTTTGATCGTATTGGGACATTGTATATAGGCAAATATAGTAATATTAATTTAATATTTTTTTCGCAAGACTTTCATTGCTATTAAATTTTACTATATTATTTTTATATAAGAGGGATTCAGATTGAATAAACTTTATATATTCGAATGAGATATAGATGAGAGAACTCCAAAGAGACAGTTATGAATGCAAGAAGTCTTTTATTTAACGCTTTAACATGCTATATTTGGTGTTACTTTAAAATATTTTTTAACATATTTTAAAACAAATTTTCTATACAGTTTTATTTTGTGTCTTTCAATTAATGTTTCCTCTGCATTCTATATAGGGTGATACATGAATAGGTCTGTAATATTTAAATTTACATAAGAATATTTTTTAGAATAAAAAATCAATAAAATATTTTTAAATAAAAGTAATTCCTACTTCATACATAATAAATTCTCTTTAAATGCACAAATCAGCTTCAAGTGGGCAATCATGGATAAAAAAAAAAGCTAGTTTATTAAATAGTTTGCTAATATTTTGCTGCTTTTACTTACATATATTATATTTAAAAAATTCTAAAAATCTCCCAAAGGAATCTTTTGATCAATACACTAGAAGAAAAAGTTTAAATTAAAAAGATTTCATAATTATTTTCAAAACTAACAGGCCAATCCTTGTCTAACATTTTTTGTATTTGCCTGATATTCGTTCAGCAATCATATTTTGCCAACATGGATAATATAACAGACACAGACAAACTATTCAAATTTTGAACCTCTAACATACAAGCTCAAGGTGCTATTTGAACTGAATATTTCAAACCGAATGCAAAAGTATAGTTCATTTTTTTACCAACTTAGCTTCTTTTGTGACATGTTATTTCCTGCTTAAAATTTTAGGCAAAAACCACGATTAAGTTTAGTTACTTACTTAGCCTTGTGGAAAAAATAGAATGATGTAGTAATTTGGGACTCTTCATTAGTATAACAACCATTTTCTTATTCGTTTATAATGGAAAACAGAAAAAACATTTGCCACAATTGATAAAACATTATTCTATCAAAATATAATAAAAAAGTAGATACCGGGTTTTTTTTCTTAGCTTCAGTTTTTGTCATAAAGGACAATTTTAAAAGTAAGAAAAACAACCTTTTTCTTTTGTCTTGAATAGAAAATCTCCCCTGGGAAAATTCCTTTTGTTTATACGAACCAAATACAAAAATTTATAACGGATTTAAATCAGGGGTTAACATTGTTTTAAAATTAATTCCAGACGCTATAATCTGAATTTTAAAATGAAACAGCTTTTATTTTGAGTTAGCCAGTTACAAACATTAACATGATTTTCCTTCCACACTAAGCAGCTGTTTCTAAGTCAAATTTGAACAAGGAGGGAAAGATAATAAGAACATTATTTACACAGATAGTTATAGATAACTATGTTACTATAACATGAGTATGTTCAATGGTTTTAAGATAAAATTTAGTGAAATTCACATTGGCCTAGAAGCAGAATACAGTTTACTGGAAAGAAAGTCACAAGTTTGATCCCAACCCTTGAACAAATATAATTTTTTGTTTATTCGTTTTGAATATACATCTGTAGTGGTCAACGAAGACAAATTACAAAGTGGACCTTAAAATGCCTTAAAACATTCTAGATCTATAGCAGTCAACAACAGAATTGATATTAAAAGTTAAATTTAACAATTTATAAAAATAAAAAATAAAAAAATATTTGGCTATGCATAGTTTTTTCAAAGATTTATTCAATAAAAAAACATTTTTGAATGTTTTTCAGTTTTTAGAATTAATACAACATATTTAACTTAATGTTTCATTTTTATTTATTATTTTTCGTTTTGTCTTGTCAGATTTCTTAGAGCAAACTGTTAAATAAAATTAACCCCAAGTAAGTGATATATTAAACACTGTATTTAATAAATTTAAATAGAATTACAGTTAAATGTGATGCAGAATGGACATGAATTTAAGAATAAAAACAAATCTTTGTCATTTTCTTATATTTTTAGCTGATGCAAAATTTTAAAATCTTAAAATAATTTGGAAGATGCTTAGTTACATTATTTACAATTGATAATTTTATTACAATAAAATTAACTGCACATTTAAATAAATTACAATAGTAACACGCTATATAATTAATGTGAGATGAATAACAAGCCCAGTAGAACTGGTTTAAAATATTAAGAACAGAGAAAGATTATTTTATTCGCTACTAATACTTTCTGCCTTTTACAGTTAAATTATTATTAGATATTTTTCGAAAGAATCTGTAATCTCATGCAGTATGTCAGTCCCCTTCTGCAAGTTACATTTTTACTTTTTCAACAAAAGTGTAAGAAGTTTAATTATAATATCTTGTAAAAAAATAGACAAGAATTATGAACTATGACAGAATTTTTATGTATTATGACAAAATAAGCTGTAAGGATGCATTAAAAGTACTTAGAGACAGCTAATAAATCCTCTAAAATTTAGATTTTACTATCAAATTTTCAGCAAAGTTTCTCTAAAACTTCACATAATCATCATAATATATTTATGATACCTCAAAATGACCATAAAAAATTTTACATGCATTTTATCATCTCAGTACATGAAATAATTTACATATGAGTAAATTTAATTCCTTAAATAAGTAAGCAAACAATTAGAGTAAAACATCCAGTATCACTTACCTAATTCCTTCAGCAGAATGGCAAGATGCAGAATATACAGAACTTACTCTGTAATAAAATATGCATATATAAGATTCATTAAATATTACTATTTTTGTTTTTTTATTTATATTATATAGACAATTTTTAACGTAATGAATTTATTAATTTCACAAATCATATTGACAATTACACTTTTGAATTTTCTTAACTAATTTAACATTTATGTAATATAAATTTTAAATTATTCTTTTTCTAATTTTTCTAATTTTTCTAATTTGCATTATTATTTTTATTATGTAGATATTTTGACTGTTGTCTTGGAAATCTAGCCTATTAATAATGAAAATGAATTTTAGATAAATGAACACATTCATTTTCAAAAATGCAGCATTTGCAATCTTAACATTCAATATTCAATTTAACAGCATGCGAATGATAACAGGGTGTGTGAGGTTGAAAGCGATTTTGCAAGATGAAAAATAAAGAAAAAAAAATTATCAATTTATTCAAAATAAAAACTGTACTCCCATTCACTGTTACTTTAAAAAATAAACAAAAAAATTTCATTCAGACTTTTTGCTCCACAGCAATGCACAAGACAACAAAAATAAAAAATATTGAATAGTTAATGTTTTAAATTTTTAAGTACATTTTTAAAGATTTATTATTAAATTACTTAATTTTATTTCAGAACTATTACTTTACTGCTAAAGATTCAAATTAATTAATTTGACTTTAAATTTTTTTTACACATGATATTTTATTCCCATTTATAATATCTTTTTTGAAATACAGAAATCAGAAGGAAATGCGATACTGAGTACATTTAAATCTTTTATACATATAGTTAAGGAAATTTATAAATTATTTATAAATTTTCGCATTTTTAAAATTAAAAAAAAAACTTATTTTTTCTCAAATAAATTCATTGTACTCTTACACTGAACTGCAGATGTCCAATATTTATACTTGTGATTTATCTTATAAGATAAATCACAAGCTAAATACACTTAGAATATTCAATTTAAAAAATAGACAATGTACTCACACTAAATAACAAAATTTTTAATTCTACACTTATTTTTAAATTGAAATTTATATTACATCCAAACCTATTAAAACAATTCATGTGCACAAAATTTATTTTAAACAATTTTTAATTTGGCCATTGGAGGGGAAAAACTTGAGATATTAATTTATAATTAAACTATAATAAAATATCAAAAACAATTTATTTAGTAAAATTAATTTTACAACGGCATTTTATTCCCCTGTATGTTTATCTTTATTAGAAAAAAGAAATTAGAAGAAAATGTGATAAACGCAATTATCCCATTGACCATATCTGTAAAAAACTAAATGTCGTTAAAGATGTGATTTAGCACCACATAAAATACAAATAAAGTTTTTACCTACTTGTATTTTAAATGGTGCTGAGATAAAAGTAAACTATTCTTTTTCTTCATATTTTAAAAGATAATTATTAAAATCAGCAAAAGTCTACGACTTATTCTTAAGGTGAAGAAGGTCCGACAGAATTATATACAAATACCAATTTTTTCCATCGCTTTTCTCTCGCACAAAAGAAATTTAAGAATGTAAATAATATCATTTAAATCACATCTTGTTATAGGAAACTTAACACTGAATTGCACATTATTAATGCAACTCAGCATTGATGACGTTTAAATTAATTAGAAATATGTTAATCAAAATTCTAAACTGAAACAAAACCAAAGTTTTAATTAAGGAAAAGATCAACACATCCAGACAAAAGTTCTTTTTCCAAAATATGTTCTCAATTCAAACGCAAACAAAAATATGGCAGAGAAACAGAATACAAAGTGTATTCAATAGGTAGGAGATTTATTAACAGTACTTATTTGTAACTGTGCATAGCACTCAATAATTCATAATGATTGATAGGTTTCGATGAATATTATAAAATTTGCATTTATTTTAACAACGAAACTATATGTATATTTTTAAACAACTGATATTAAGTTCACAATACAAAATTTTACACTATATTAAGTTGTAAAAATCAAAGCTCAGCTTCAAAATGAAATATATTAATAAAATTCATTGTTTATATAATTGTACATTCTCTAGGAGATTATGTTAATGTTTTTAAGAACATGTGAGGCAAGTTTTCACACACCATTGATTATTTAAATAATTTGGTTGAATAACTGTATGCCACATAATGCGTTCATATTAATAACCATTTCGTCCTTTGACTTTAAAAAGCAGTTACATTAAAATTGTTAAGCTAATCAAATTTCCAAATTCATCATCAATAGATTTCTAAATGAATTTTAAACAATATAAAGCAGATTGTTAATTTTAAAAATTGGCACTCATGAATTTTGCAACACAATTCACTACCTCATAATATTTTTATTATATTACAACAAATTTGCCAAGAAAATTGATGGGACTTTTTGACACGCAATCTTTTCTGGAGAATATAAGCAACAAAGCGCACAATGTTTTATACTAACAATTATTCACTTACTGGCAAAAATATTAGTTCAAATAGAATTCATATAATTGGAGTTTATAGAATTTACAATATAGGTTACAGAATTAGCGAAATTGGGATATATATTTCAAAATTATCAAATTCTGGTTTGCCAGCAATCAAAGAAAAAACAATTTTCGAAAAGATAATATACTCAGGAAGCAATATCCAGATCTTTTTAATGAATATTAAATTAAAAAAAGAGCAAAACAATTAAAAATATGATTTAAAACAAAGTATTATCTTCAGAGGAAATAAATTTTCTTACTTGATTTCATTTCAATACACACATTATTAGAGATACTTGGACACCAATTAGTGAACAACCTAATGGCCTGCGATTGTTGCAATTTTAATATCTGTCGGGTTCATAATTAGTAGACCGCATATTCACAGTCGCGAGGAAACCAAACTCCTAAACACCACTTCAATGGATATATATAATTAACAAAGCTTTCAAAGAAAATGAAAACTAATAATATAAATGTATGCAGAAAACAAACGAAACTTCCATCTATTATTGCTCACAGCCTGGGAATTTTCTCTCAAAACAGTTGCAGTAAGCACAACTAACAAAATTTCTATGCATTCAACAAAGTTAATAGACTAAATATGCACAATACAGAAGAGCCATTTACAAAGAATATATAGGTCTCTCGAAAACTGCCAGAACCAATTAATTAAAAAAAATATTAGCATCTGAATATTAGATAAGAAAAATGGGTTAAGATGAAGTTAGGTTATGAAAGGCCAGCATCCCTTCCCATACCTTCCACACACTTAGTGTGAAACATTTGTAGAGTTCATTATTACATCACATTTTTTATTTATTTGTCACACCTCTTTTTTTTTATGGAACGGCTAATTTTTTGTACATCGGAAATAAATGTAGTATCACAATAAATAATTTAATGATAAAATATAAATTTGAAATATTTAAACTAAAATTTAGATAACATTTTTGTTTTAGAATTTAATAAAGAGTATAAAATTATGACATTCGGTTTTCGTTATAATGAATTTAACATTTTGTGTGTGTGTTTTATATAATATCAAAAATTTACTGTTGTTCAGTTTTTTTGAAATCCTATAAAATTGATTTAGATTTTAGATTATCTTAGTCTCATTATTCCTAGATTTAATTTTCACTTTTTCACTGAGATGATTGATATTCATATTTCTGGCCTAATAATGAAAATAAAACAAATATTTGCAATCGAAATGGGCGTGTGTTATTGGTATATCAAATCATTCTTTGTATCAACAGCTTCTTTGAATAGTCGACAATCAATAACAATATAAATTATTTTTGATAAGTTAAAAAAATACAAAAATACGCGAACTTATGTCTGAACTATCAGGCAAAATATGCAAAATCAGGTCTGCACTGTGGATCGCCTATCACATATACACAGCTCGATGCTTTATTAAATGATCAAAACATCCTTTGTTTGAACCAATGTGGAAGCTCGCATTGCCATGAAGAATTATATAGTCTCTCTTCTGTTTTTTTTTTTTTTTTTTCTCTGAGGATTTCCAGTAAAAGAATAGTCATGTACCACGTAGAATTAAACATTTTGTGTTGTTTTAATGAGACTATTACAAAATGTTGTAATGAAGTAGAAATACGTAACCGTTTTAATGTGCTTCTTCTGTAAACAACTTTTTCTGGATTTTTCTCATCTTAGAAAACTCACACAATCGATTTTAGTTTTGTTTTCAGCTCACTTACATAAATCCAAGATTCATCTTTAATGTTACGCAATCTTTGACGCCTATTAAAAGTGTTTTTCTCATCATTTGTTAACACCAAGCAAAACATTTTTAAAAGCAAATGTTCATATACGTTTTTCAATGAGTATCATATTAATTCACATAATTGTCTCAGTCTCATATTTCACAGGACTGTCTTGTTTTATAAACACTTCACACTGAACATCTAGGTTTCCCCGACACAAAAACAAATTTTGAATGGACTTCACGGAACTCGACTAGAAACGACTGTCGACCACAAACAGTTTGAACATTTTTCTGAACTGTTTTCCTGTTACTAATTTTTTATAAGGCTATAGAATAATGTTTTAACGATTTATAAATTAATTTTATCGAAACTCATGTAGCGAGATACGCGTTGAAATTTATGAAAAAATAATCACAAGAAAATCAGCAGCTACTTTTAATATTTGCTAGAGATGAATTTTTCAATAGTGCAGGCAAAAAATTATGCAGAAATGACAAAACGTTCTAATGAAATTGTATTTAATAGTATCAAACTATCAGATACATTCTAGAAACTTTAGCGATCACTTAGCAACATTCACAGTTGGTTAGGGCAGAAATAGGAACAACAACACTCATAACCTAAGTATTTAATTTCAAAACTAATTTTTTTAATCATTGTAATTTGTACAACTTTAACATCTAAAAATCAGTTGATAAATAAATATAACTTTGAAACTTAAAAACCGAGAGGGAAATGATACACATGTTATATGCACGCCATAAAAATGCGTGCTGAATAAAAATACATACAACAATTTGAATACAAAAGATTCAAGAATTTTCGTTATTTTCATTACATTCTAATTTTTAGTTTTTATTTTTAGTGAGGTAGGAAATTAAAATTACCATATATCTTCATAAAACTATCCTAAACACGAAATAATTTTTAAAAATACTTAGGGATTTTCATAATTCAATATGAATGCAAAATATCTATTTAAAAATGTGAAATCATATTGCTCTTTTTGTGACAAAAAGCTTTAAGCACAAATTAATTTCTATAAACCATTTTTAAAAGTACTGGAATGAACTGTTGAAGTAAAATATGATTTAAAATTTACCTAACTAAAATGAATTGTAGAGATCGTTTTCTGGTGTGAAATGTGTGTGTTTTTACACAATTTCTTAAAAGCATACAAATTAACCATCTTAAAAACAAATTTATCACTGGTATTATGAGTCCTTTATTCCAAATTAATTTCATAAAAAACTGTTTTGGATATAAATATAGAAATAATTAAATACAAATAACATACAATTTTAATAACAATCCTAAAGAGTAAAATTTGCTTCCTTATAAAAACAATGTCTAAAATGGAAAAATACTTTTCTATTGTAATAAGTTTAAGCGATCCAGGTTTTGTTATTTTCAATATATTCGAAGGTATATACAGGTGGTTATCAAAACAATAGAAACATCTGTAAGTAAATGACTATGAAGCATTATATTAGTTTCGCAAGATTATTTTATACATAAAAATACATATATTTTTCTGGTAATGCGGGAGATTTATTCCAGCTCTGTTTAGGTCTTTGATTTTTTTTTCAAGAGTAGAAAATGTCGACCTCTCATTTTCAAAGACTATAAAAGAACATCTACCTGGAGAAGAGTTATCGAAACATCCTGACTTTCAGACGTTTTAAGAGAAGGAGGGGTGTCTTACCTCATGATAGCATACGCAGAGTGTGGCAAATCTATCTCTGCAAAGCAGTGTTAAGGGCGGACTGAGAAGTACAGTAAAGGATACCGTCAAGTATTGAATCTGATTGTAACGTCTAAAATGCGAACTGCAACAAAAATTATTTCAGAGCTCAATCAACCTCTGTATTCTCCTGTGTTGATGATTATAAGTTAGAAGGCACCTTTATGAATAGAACATTTACAGCAGAGAGCACTTTCCAAGTGACTTAGCATAGATGTTAATGTTAAACGGTGTCACACTCACTCAACCTAAAGATGGCAGTAATATTGTCCAACAAATCGCATTTCATATTTTTACCTGCAACAGGACTTGTGCATTATTGGAATATACCCGCTGAAGTGTATAATCATGAAGGTCTCCCCTCCAACCGACAAGCATGGAGGAGGCTCTGTCATGATATGGGTAAAGGTGTCGCGGATTTTCAGCTGGACAAATAACCTTCGGAAGAAGGATCAATGGGGAGGAAATATAGAGAAATTTTTAACAGTCCCTCCTGTGGTTCTGACTTTGTTTCCTGCAGGAGATGAAATTTTCTAGAATTAAAATATTCGTTCATGCAGTGGTCCTATCAAAAGTTGATGAACGCGAGGAAACAAGGGAACATACCTTGGCTTACACCAAGTTCATTAGGATGTTATTTTAGAGTTTTCAACTGAAAAATTTCCCAATATCTTAACTCAGTGAGGTACAATATTGCACTACACTCTGCCCATCACTTGTATAAATCGATTCCTAATCGAATCCAAACTTTATTATATGAAAAAAAATGGATCTTCACCATTATAGAGAATTTTGATACATCTAAAGTGTTTCTGTTCGTTTGATAACCACATGTACATTGTATTTTTATTTACATATTAAAATAATAGCACAATGTGTACTTTATTTCGGAAATTTAATAACGTATAGCAAAATACTATGGAATAAACTTTAAATATCACTTTCATTTCTTTGATTTCTTGAAATAGTCCTCAAAATAGATATTCAGAGAAATAGAAAACATAAATAATTAATAAATAAGAATCTATAAATAATCTTCAGAATCTAGATAGTTTATCAACCAAAAATCAAAAGAGAGTATTTTTGTTTAAAAAATTGAAAACTCATTCAAAAATAAAAATATTTCAAGATAAATGAAAGATATAGTGAGACACTGATAAGCACAGGAGATAGTAGTTGGTAGACTTGCGTCAATTTTTTGTTTAAAGTTTCATTTGTTTGTAGCAAACGACTCATTAGACTTTAACCTACAGATTAAAATGGATTCCGAACAACAACAATAACAAACATTCAACTCCAAGGTGGTATTCAAACTTACGAACTGTTGAGCAGAAGACCATAACGCTAGCCAAACGTTTTTGTATATATATTTGGTTCAAATCTTGTTGAAAATCTCATGATACACATGACAGCTAAAGAAAAGATTGTTGATATATTGGCGATTTAATTGCTTTATAACTGACTGGAATTCATTAATTTATAAAATAGTTTTTAATTATCGGTTGAGTTCCATTTACGATAGTAAAATTATTGTTTAAGTTTACCAGGAATTGGTAGTAAAAGGACATTATTTAGTTTGGAAGGTCACACGATTCGATACTTATAATTCTTCAACAATGGAAGATAAAACTTAGATTTTCTACATTAGATTTTCTATGTTTCGGGAATACGGCTCACAGTCAATAAAAAGAACAAAAACGTATGAATAAATTAGATAATTTCGGAATAAAAATCCCCCATAAATATACATTTACGCATTATTTATATACGAGGGTTGCTATTTATATTTCTGGCCTTGGCAACAGTAAGTGTTGCTAGGCGACCGAAGACGATTTTAATCGAAAGTTTGATATTTTTAAACATAAATTCAGCAGACGATTTACCATTATAGCTTTATTTGTGTTGTTGACAGTAAATTGAAAAGTTCTTCTCTGTCAAAAAATGGAATTGAATCGTAAACATTTTCGTGCCATTATTTTTCATAACTTTCGACGTGGATTGTCAAGACAAGAGTGCTTCGATGAACTTAATTCTTTATACAGCGATAAAGCGCCATCCTACAGCACTGTAAAAAATTGGTATAACGAATTTAATCGTGGTCGATGTTCGATCCAGGACGAATCCCGTGCAGGTCGTCCAAAATCCGTTGTTGTGCCAGAAAAGATCAATGCTGTGCGTGAACTGATAAAGCAAGATTGTCATGTGACATACCGTGCGATAGAGGCGTCTTTGGACATTAGTATGACTAGCATCAATAAAATATTGCATGAACATTTGAGCGTAAAAAAAATTTGTTCGCGTTGGATCCCGCATAATCTGACAAACGCTCAAAAAAAGGCTCGTGTCGATTGGTGCAAGGAAATGTTGGAAAAATACATTCAAGGTACATCAAAGGCTGTGTATAACATCTAAACAGGTGACGAATCATGGATCTATGCATATGAGCCGGAAACAAAACAGCAATCAACTGTATGGGTCTTCCAAGACGAGGCAAAACCAACAAAAGTTGTTCGAGGAAGAAGCACATCGAAACAAATGATTGCCTGTTTCTTCGGCATTAACGGTCATGTGGCAACAGTGGCGTTAGAGCAACGCAAGACGGTCAATTCTGAATGGTACACGACTATTTGTTTGCCAGAAGTCATCGGAGAAATTCGAAAAAAGCATAAGAACATGCGAATCATTCTTCATCATGACAATGCGAGCTCTCACACATCGACTCAAACAAAGGCATTTCTGACGGAGCGAAAGATCGAACTGATGGGTCATCCGCCGTACAGCCCTGATTTGGCACCCAATGACTTCTTCTTATTCCCACACATCAAAAATAAATTACGAGGACAATGATTTTCGACCCCCGAAGAAGCGGTTGATGCATTCAAAACGCATGTTTTGGAGTTACCTCAATCGGACTGGAAAAAGTGCTTTGAAAATTGGTTCAAACACATGCAAAAGTGTATTGATCATCATGGAGAATATTTTGAAAAACAATAAAACCAATTTCGATCCTACATATTTGTTTTTTCATTATTAGGCCAGAAATATAAATAGCAACCCTCGTAATATTCAAAGGCGAGTAATATAATAAAGCACATTATTCAAAAAAATATAAATATTTTTATTAAAAAATAAAACGATAATTTGAGTAACGTTATAATCGCGTTTATGCCAAAAAGTATTTTCAAAATATGTATTTACATTCCGCTTAATTGAGGCAGTTTCAATCTTATGTAACTACAATACTTTAAAATATGAAAACAGCAGCATCAATAGATTTCGATCTTATGCGCGAAAAAAAAAATCGTTTCTCAGAATCTGAGATTATTTTTAATTAGAATGTGTGAGAGGAAATAAATGATGCACACATCGACGTCTTTCATTTGTACAGACTTTTCAAATGTAAACATTAAACTGTAATCATAAATGGTAAACAGGGATGAATAATAATAACACGATAGATTTCGTGGAATGAAAAATGAACCTATAACTTCGTTTGTTTTGTCCCTCAACGGTCATTTTTTGCACACGAGGGCTAAGTAAACCAGGACCAACGGTTTAAAGTGGATTCGAAACCACTTCAAACATCGATACCCAAGGTGGGATTCGAACCCGAGAACTGTTGAATCGAAAGCAAGAGCGCTAACCATTTAATTTGTAACGTCAATGACTGTTTTCAACAAATGTAAGCGAATTATAAAAAATTAATTTATTATTTCGAATCGTAAAAAATAAATCCTTAACCTCACTTGAAATCTAAATTTGTTCTAAAATACTCAAGAATCAATATTCAGTTAAATTTTCTGCCTTCGAAGTTCTTTATGAAATATTTGCATTTTTTTGAAAAAGCAATGTGATCCGATAGTTATAAATGGAAAACGAGTATAAAAAAATAACGCAATTCAATATGTAAAATTATGTTGAAAAACGAGTGTCATGTTTTCAACAAAATCTAAAATAGATATTAAACAGAATAAATAATACTTTTCATAATTTATTAAATTATTTATACCAGTAAATCAATAATTCGAAAACTAACAAACATTCAACAATGCTTTAAAGAAATGTTTACTGCGCTTAAATAAATGACGTAGTATAACGAAATTGAGAGAAATGAAACTTTCCCATAAATATAGTTAAAATTTCAATACGAAAATTGTCTTACTGTGAGGATGTTTGTCTCTAAACAAACATATTTTTCACTTAAGGATTAATTTAATCAAGACCAGCAGTTTTAAGTGGATTCTGAACCACTGCAAATATCCTTAACCAAGATGGGATTAGAATTCACGAGCTCTTGTATCGAAGATCTGGTGATCCAGTACCGTAAATTTTTTTTTTTTTTTTTTTTTTTTTTGTCCTAGCAACTGAGTAGAGATTTAAAAAAGAGTAAAAAATGTCTTTGTTCTTGAAGAGAACAAAAGTCCGAAACTGTGCGGATCACAAAATAAATAACTACACAATTAAGTTAAAACATTATTAATTAATGTTTAGATGAATTTCTGATGCAAATAATAAAATATAAAAATGAAGCACATAGCTTATATTTTAAGTGAGGTTAAATGCCAACATTTAAGTTTAAGACTTACTTTACTCCAAGTAGCATTCTCATTTCAATCCGGAAAAATTTTCATTTACATAGGCTTAATATATAAATACATACACTTAATAAAAGAAATCAAATTCCAAAATCTGATTTGAAAATAATGAAATAATTCTTAAAATCAGTTAAAAAGAAAGAAAATATAATTCTTAAACTTACTAATATTTCGCCAAATTAAATGCGACATCATATAATTTTTTTCAATTATGCAATTAAAAACTATAACGAAAAAAGATATGTCGTAATTAAAAATTAAAGTTTTAATAATTTATCTCTTATCAGCATTTGCACTTCCAGACCAGTAAAAGTGCACCAATCACAGAGCACGCGGAAGCAAAGAACTCGAAATGTAGATGTTTTTTCTAGGGGGGAAGGAAACGTTTCTCTCCCCTTCATGTAAAATTTGGTTTTAAGCTGCAGTTTTGAAGTGCGCAAGACATTGGTTTTTATGGAAATATTGATAAAAACAAAAAAAAAATTTTTTTTTGAAATATAGAAAGTATTGATAATTATAACACTTTCGGTTTTATTTTTGATAATAATAAAATTAAATACGAAAAAAATCCTTTTTTCTTTACTTCTAAATGAATTATTTAATAACATTGCAGTTTTAGCTATGGTAACGTTTTGGTTATTATAAATTTTTATGTAGAAAATTAAAAAGTTAGTAACGAATTAGTCAGTTAAAAAGTTAGCTTTTACAATTTTCTCAATCAAAAATGTTTTTATTACTTAAGTTTATTTAACATTTCAGAATTTTTAATAACAAATTTTCAGTATACCGAATGGTAATAACTGCAAAATATTATTAAATTTCATTAAATTTTAAAATCATTTTTTAAATAATTTACACAAAACAACTATTAAAAGGATTGTTTGTCCCTCAACGGTCATTTTTTGCACACGAGGGCTAATTAGACCGGGACCAACGGTTTAAAGTGGATTCCGAACCACTGCAAACATCCATGCCCAAGGTGGGAATCGAACCCACAAACTGTTGAACCGAAGGCAAGAGCGCTAACCATTCGACTGCCAGCTCGGCATATCTATTAATAGACTGAAAATAAAAAGCCACTTGAATATTGAGGAAAAGAAATTAGATACAAATGCACAGGTATGCCCCAGAAAACACAGAAAAATAACTCGGTTAAATATCTTTTAGCGTATAATTTCCTTAGGATAACATTAATATTTCTCTGTCACATTTTTAATTACTTGATATCAATTGTTTTAAAAATAAAATGTAAAGATATCAAATTTTTATCTAACTTTAATTAATAATTTGAACTCTGATGGTTTCTGGCAATATATAGCTTATCAGGAATTTTGAATATTTTTGGTAAAAAGTTCTTTTTAATGTTAACAAATGAACGGCAAAATTGTCTTAAAAACTCATATTTCTCTGTATGTTTCAATTATCACTTTTAAAGTCGATCATTTCTTAATTTGCCATCTAGTTAAAGTTTCATTCACTTTGTAATTTCATAATACCATTCATACAGAAAGTAATAATCATATTGGAAAGATAAATGCAAATATTTGTAAACAAGAAAACAATAAGCATATGAAATGTTAACTGTTAAGAACTTGATAAATAATTATAATAATTTCATTACACTCACTAGAGTAATAATTTCATTACATTCATTAAGTTAACACAATATAATTACTGTATATTATTAAATAAAAAATTTCAAAGATTCTTAATTATTAACTTTTTGAAATTGATTCTTGAACATAAAACTTGAAGGAAATCGAAAATACATGAAATAAAAAAGTTAAAAGCATATATTTCCACGATTAGTGTTGAGCTCGTAGAATCATTCTCAGATAAATGACACACAACTCGATTTCCATACAAAACAATTATTATTTTTATGCTATACAATTATTAAATGGATTATTCTATGTCCTATATTTTTCAGGAAAAGTTAGTTTGATACACAACGAAACTTGACAGCTCATCAGCAGAAATAATCGAAAGCACTTTAAACATCTGCTGTTTTCCCCAAAGAGTGGGAGATGAGTCATACTTCATAAGTGCGCAAAACTTTCCACCACGCAGACAGAAGTGTAAAAACAATCGACATTAAACAGGAACAAAGATCTCCGCTAATCAACAGCGGCATAGTTAGAAATTAATTTTTTCTTATTTAACGTTTGTATAAGGTTTGGTTTTAATTAACTTCTAATTAACAATGGCGTTCTTTTGCCCACAGAAATCTTATCCCCTATGGAATCCTGTGACTTCTCAGAATTTTAAATATTCTAATCCAATTATAAACACGTCTGATTTTCGGCTGGATCAAGTATTAAACCCATTACTTCCTATCATAATAATAACGCCTTTCCCTCCTACCAACTAGCTTGTTATTCAGAACTGTTTAAAAATAGAAAGATACCAAAAAATGTGTTTTCGCAATACTTCAAAAATTCGATGTGTAAAAAATCGTAGGTATGTATCGTAAAGAACAAAAACTTGTAAACCTCATAGCAGCCACCTTTGCATTAAAAATGGTATAAATTTAACACTATTTAAACGTTTATGGCCCTAGGATGAAATGTATCTCGTGGCAAAAGAAAGCATTCGTAGCACTAAATTATGGTAAACTAAACCAAATTATTTTGGTTTCTTTGTCGCTCTAAAGTCACTTTTGTACAGAGTTTAATAAGACCAGGAACAACAATTTAAAGTGTATTTCGAACTGTTGAACCAGACCAGAGAAGTAATCGTCTGGCTGCCAGTTCAGCATACACCAAACCAGACATTGCCTCATAAGTGGTGTTTATTGTATTTTTTCAATCAGCAAATATATATATATATATATATATATATATATATATATATATATATATATATATTTGAAATCAAATAATTTAATATAAATTATTTTTTAAATTGCTCTATTAAATATTGAAATTTGCTCCTATCGTACATAAATTTATCCGTGTACTAGATTGCATACAAATTTACGAAATTTGTGGAGAAATAACTTACTTAAAGGATGTTAAAGGATGAATAGTTCATATAATTTTATAATAAATAATAAACTGTCTTAATGATTCTAAAAATATCTGTAAGGAAAGTAATATAAAGACGAAAAAACTTCCAACAGTCTTTCAAGAGGCATCTTTAATCTCCAAGCTTAAAATAGGAAAAAGAAAAGCTCGAAATTAAATAAAGGATATTATAATTATTTTGTTGTATTATTTTAATGAAATGCACGATATAACGATAAGTTGTCTAACATGCATAAAACACAGGTAGTGATCAAAAATCTTTATTCCGCTTGGTCCACAGAATCTACAGCATCTTTCGTAGTAGAAGACTCCCAAGTTCAAATCCAGCAGCTGTAGAACAAAGATCCAGTTTATTTCCCTATTTACGAAGAATTTTGCTTACGAGTTACTGAATAAAATACACTCTCGTGTGCAAACATTTGAAGAAGAAATCGACAAGGACATACAGACTCCGAACAAAAATTAATATCCAAAATGGACACATATGATTCAGCAGCACCACCAAATGGAGACTAAACTACTGACCATACAGCTGGCTGAACAGGAGGTGGGTGATGAGTTTTTATAACACGTTTAAATATATCCGTGTGTGCTTGTATCTAATCAGTACATTATGTATTGCACATTATATAATTAATCTCCAGCAATGTATGGTTTGGAATTCCATAAATATCCGTTCTAATAACTTAGTAGATGAGTCTTTCTTGCACCAGGATAGTATGACAGAAATTTCGGTTCCTACTCCTAGACGAATTTTGCCTCTGAAAACATTCAAGAGTCGAAACTCAAAAACATTTAAATTACAAGTCGTTGTTATTTATATTCAAAAATATATTTCTTCAGCATACGAATGTGAAAATAATTTTTATGGATCTTTACTTTTTCAATAAATGTCAATGATCTACAAACGTTAGACTTCGAAAGCCCAAATATAAAATGTATCCTCATTTGTCGATTAATGTACAGGTTTCGTTCCTCTAAAACGTAATATTTAAAAATCGGAAAATATATAAAAAGTGAAAAGTCACTGTAATCATTACAATAGAAATTTTCACAATTAAAAATATTACAAATGAAAGATTGAGTACATTGTAGACCATATACTTTCGATATAAAGGTAGTTATAAACCAATATTAATTTTAAAATATTTTATTTCTTTAAAGATTATGATTTTATTTGAAATGATATAAAATATATTCGGTATCATTAAATATATAAAAAACATTTCGAAATTAATTATAGCATTTTACAATTAAATCGGTTATGTAGACTAGCACTCAGCCACAATAGCATTGGACTCTCGCATAACTTTAATTTTGTTCATAGGTCATGGAATTATAAGTTTGGGACAACAGTGATCGTAATGTATGGAGTTAATGTTTACTGAATATTGTGTGGTCAGTTAAATTCAACAACTAATGTTTACCGAAGTTTAGCTTGTGCAACTCGCCGATAGCCGTTATTTAGAATTACATATCAATAAATTTAGTTCGTTTAGATAAGCGTGTTCTTATACCCAAGATTACACTATGAACCAACCTGACTAAATCGGACTTACACTCATAATTTTCTTATAAGTTGTTTTTAGATACAAAAACATTGCCTTTGCAAATAAACACCATTTGCATATGGAACAAACATGGAATGAAAAAATAATAGTCAAGGAGTAAACATCTGAAAACAGTTACTTATCCAATTTTCAAAATTTTAAACTGTACAAGATTGAAAACTTAGTGTAGCCTCTTTAAGAAATATAAACACAAACAAGTAATAATCAATATTTCGTTCGATATCCTCGTATTTTTAATGACACGAATGTTAAATTTACAAGTTAAATAGAATGAAATTATTAATTTTTACGAATTCAAATATACAGTTTAGATTTATTGAATAACGTTATTATGAAAGTAAAGACGTTCATTTCAAATAATATCTGGAATTTTTACCTTTTGCAAAGCACTTTTTTACATAAATACAGTTAATATTACATTAACAAATTAAATTTTGAATGGAAGCAATCAAGAAATCCAATTTTTCATAAAGCAATTAATTATTGCTGCGATCATTTTTTATTTTATATATTTTCATTCGTGGATACTAATGAAATAAAAAAAATTATACTGATTTCAAAAATAAAATTAAACACACTACAATTAATGATGTACTGAAAAATGACATGAGAATACATTAATTATTCATTAATAAAGAAGGAAGTTATAATTGTCTATCCTGTACAAAGCTCTCTTCAAAATACATTTTTCGAAAAACATAAAACTTGATTGAAATTTTTATGAAAACAAGGTATTAATATACACAATAAAGTGATATGAGGCATTTATTTTTTACTTTAATGATAAAAACGCATCTAAATTTGTCATTTTATAAGTGAATTTAGTAAACTGTTGCTGTATTTAATATAATACATACATTTTGCAATTCTGTCTGAATAATAGAATACTTAGCTGAATACTTCTTATTTTTACGGTAAAATGTTAAGATAGTATTATTTAAACAATTTCTTTTTGTAATTTAAATTGCTTTAAGCCAGTACTTAAATACACTTTTACCTAAATACACATTTGAGTGAATGAGAGAGAAATATAATTAATAAATAATATAGGTATTTAATGTACAATAATATAATACAATCAGTCCAAAATACCTATAACAATTTTATTTATTGATTTAAAATTAAATGGCTGTAACTTAACAGAGATTAAAAAATGCATTTTATAAAATTGTACGCATATACGAAATTTGTTTTTACTCTCGTATTACTATTGGGACTAAATATGTAAAAGTTATGATAATTTATTCACACTCAAATATCACAGCTACATTTTTTTGTTGATTTCTCAGGTAATACATTTAGAAATAACTTTTCCAACAGTTATTTTGAATAATATTTTAAAATTGTATTAATGTTAAATGATAAATCGACAGAAAATAGTACTTTTCACTATGAAAAATTATTTTTCACAAAATCAAACTAATGCGGAAAATTTGAATTTTTAGACGAATTCAAACATTTTAATTCTTGTAAGCAAACATTAATAATTTA
This sequence comes from Latrodectus elegans, assembly GCA_030067965.1. Taxonomy (NCBI): domain Eukaryota; kingdom Metazoa; phylum Arthropoda; class Arachnida; order Araneae; family Theridiidae; genus Latrodectus; species Latrodectus elegans. Next base: position 62,551,571 of record CM057818.1, on the reverse strand, counting down.
TTTAATATTTATTGCATAAAATATCAACAAATCAAAAATGAATATATACGTTAAATTACATACGTGAATATAATATATACGGGATGCATATTATACTCGGGAACACAATTCTTTTCCTCTAATTGGGAATTTCTCAATAAATCAATAAATGCGTACACATTTTACTGCAGACAGCCATTTAATGAAACAAATTTTGGTTGTAAAAGTTCAACAATGAGAAATCTCTGAGCAATGAGAGTTGAAGTAAAAAGAAAATATCATTTATGATCAAACGTATCGATAAGTTTTAAAATAAAATTTTCATGTTATACAATGCTTACCTTTTCACCAATCATTTTTATATTAAACGGGAATCCACAAACTATGATCATAAAATATCACAAATTTGGAAGTTTCCATCATAAAAGAAATCCACAAGTTATATAGAATGTTTTCACCGTTTCTTTGTTTGATTACAATCTGACAAGGTTGCAACAATGGCAGGGTTACCAGAGAAAGTCATTTATTCTTGGCGCCAATATAATGTCATCCTTCTAACAGTAAACTCTATAACCTTTAAAAGTCGCACTTGACAATTTCTATTTTTTCATCTGTTTTTTATGAGCCAAGTATTCAAAAAGATATTTTCCACAAAATTTCTTTGCAAAGGCATAAATGATTTCTTTTTTTTTTTGTATTTTCTTACGGGAATTCAGATAAAAAATGTTTAAAAAATAATTACAGTTTGAATCTTTGTGCTAGAAATTATTATAAGCTTGGTTTTCTTCCTTAATATTTCCTTTTATTAACTTTTTTCCTCATTTTATATCAACAAGCATTTTATTCTGCAGATATATTCGCCATCATATCGATGAAATTGACCACCACATCGATAGTCAATATACGAAAATTTCCTGCATACTGCTTGAAATGTTTTGATTTAGGCTTTTCCGATTCATAGTTCATTTACTTACTATTTAATTTTGTCTATCAAGAAATTAATTTATAATATCACAAATTGATATAAAATGATATTTTTTAAATTTTACAATATTAAAAAATATAACATAAATTACTATAGAATACCGAAAACCAGATATTATATATTTAAAAAAAAAAAATTGTATATTTATTTTCGTTTTTAAAAATGCAACACCAATGATCTGTTATCCATAACTCAGTGAAGAAAATTTTGTAAAATAAAACTTCATATCATTTCCATTCTTTGTGATTATTTCTAATCATTATTCATGTGGATGTAACTTAAGTATTATAAATAGATAAATAAAAAACAGAAATTACCGTTTTCTACATTCTTGGTATTCATTTCATCTTCAAATAAGCATTTTTGGAACATTATTTTTAGAAATGAAATATTTTGAAAGCGTATCAAAAGTAAAACAAGTTTCCTTTACATTCAAATACTTGTGTTATAAAACGTTAAGATTTACAATTTAGAATTACGCTTTATTCACGTTTTGCTGGAATAAACTTGTTTTCGATTTTAAATTTATCATTCATTAGAACACTATGTTTATCATTTATTAGATTACACAGAATCGATTATGTTTTAGAGCTGCAAAATATTTCTTTCAAATTTTGAAATCAATGAACTCCCAATTATTAGAAATCTCCGAACAGCGAGTGGCTCGGGAATACTCAAAAACGTTTGAAGAAAATTTAAGGAAATATCCCAAAAAATATTAAGAAAATTAAAAACATGGAACATTTAGAACAAAAAATATTGAAACGGAGTACAGCTCTAATTACTACGTTTTTAATGAATGATAAGAATATATTTCCTGGATATTTCAGAGCAAGATGCAGCGAACATCGCTTTAAAAGAGCATAAAACTATTGTTACTTTTTTGTAGATTTGAGATGTACAGGAAAAGTTTTCGTGGATAATGGGCCGGATTTACGTGTTACTAGTGAAGAAACCCAGAAAACATTTAAACATCTTTTTCTGAAAAATATGTTAGCAATATCTATCTACCATTAGAATTGGTATCGAACTCCGAATCTTTCACTCCAAAAAACATATTTCACTATTGTGTTACAAATAAAATCGAAATAATCAATTATAGTGTAATACAAGTATAGCTTTTTACTATTCATTGCTTTCTGGATTATGGAAAGTTACTCACATATTTTAGGCTAAAAACTCAAACCAATTACCGATATACATGAAGAATATAGTCGCACATTTATTTTTACTTAATAGAAGCTGGATTCAAAAAAACAACCCTTCATGTTGAAGAACGACATTGAATCTTTGCCTATTGAACCTTAATTATTTTTGACGAAATAAATGACGACAAAGTATTAACTGTATGTTTAAAAAAGAGGCAAAAAAAAAAAATAATAATTTAACTTATATCTGCTCATCAACCAATCAATAAGAAATTTAAAACGGTACTTGGAATTTTAGAAGAAATATTTCAAATTTATATGATTCATAATGCTTTGCCAGTAATGTGGCATTATTATGACAGTAAAATCAAAACTGCTTGGTGTATTTATATTATTGAATAAAATTTTATATATTTCGTAATAACGGCATTATTATTTCATAGCATGACATTAAAATCAAAATTGATTAGTTGGTTGATTGTAATCAAGATTGGTTGGTTGAATGGTTTCTAAGATTATTTGGTTGATCGTAAATTGGTTGGTTGGTTGGTTGATCAGGAGTTTCGGTGCAAGAACCATTGATATACTGCCTTTTGCCTTTAAAATTGATATTTTATTTAACATATTCACTTAACTGTATTTTTAAAAATATAGGAATCGAAACAAACTGACTTTTAATTAACTTTATGTTTTGGTAGGAGCTTGGAGATGTCATTTTTATTTAATTTTAAATATAGCGTAAATAATCTATAAGAGCACAATTATTTGGGAAATTTTAATAGAACGCATAGGGTCACTGCCCGAAAATAAAATAAGTTTGAGTGCAACATGTATGTTTTGTACAGAATATTTTTTAAACTTTTCTTGATTTATGTATGCACTGAAGTTTTGTCTCCAAGGTGTTTTTCAAACATTTATATCAAATGTTTTGTTATTTTATGAATCTAATTAACTTACCAAGGAGTAAAAATGATTTTCGTGATGACTCGTTTTCAATTTTTTACGATCAGAGAGATGTCTGTTACCTAGTAATATAAAATATTACGATAGAATTTTTAGAAGCGTTGTCTTTACCGTCAATGAACTCATAACTAGCGATATTCTATTAAAGTAAATAATGTCGTTATTTGTAAACAATTTAATTAGTAGAAGATTATTAAAATGGATTGACTTATACTCCAATTACTATTCAAGAAAAATGCAGCTTTTCGAATTTAAATTGAAAATATGTTTTGTTGTAAGTTTGTTTTTTAAGGACATTTAATGTCGCTACATTTGCAGAATTTTTGGCAGTAAATATGGCTGCAGCAGCATTTGACTAGTTTTTTTTTAATCCATCTCCGAAGTTTCGTAAGTTATTATTTTTCTGGTTGATTCAAATGTTGCAAAATTATTGAATTAATGCATTTTATATAATGTTGTCAAATAAATTAAGGATGAAAATACGAGATTTATCTTAACGTTGGAGAGAATCTGATATGAATACCTTGTTGGAATGTGATATATTTTGGTTAGACAGAAGATCTTTCGTTTTCAATCAAAATATAAATGGATACGATAACGGTCGCAAAAACTTCGCAGCATATGATGTAAACAATCAAGTTGTGTAATTGATAAATTGGGAGTAATTTAATTTTAAAATAATAATGAAATCAAAGCTTATTATTTCTAATGAGGATTCTTCCTGTATGAAAAGTAAATTTGAAACTGGGAAAACCACGACCAATATTTGGAAAGAAGAAAAGAAAAGTAGTAGTCAGTAAACGATCACGTGATTGCTAATGGATCTTGAGGGCATATTCACCTAGAAATGATAACTTAAGGCCACAAATTTACTGGGCACATTTTTCGTTTAGTTATTATTAAAAACATGTTTCTACCCGTCGGTTGATGCACAACCAGTGCATTCACACTTCTGCCTTGTAAATTAATTCTTTATTATTTGATAGCAGATAATTGTGTTAGTAAAATTAGTAAGAATGTAATTGCGACACGACAACGGTGACTGGAATAAAACCTAGAATATCGCACGTATAATTGGAGAAATCCTACGGCAGGATATGTGCATTCGTTCCACGTAGGGAAATATCCTTTCGGATTTAGCCGAGCTGGCAGCTGAATGGTTAGCGCTCTTACCTTCGGTTCAACAGATCGTGGGTTCGAATCCAAACTTGGGCATGGATGTTTGTAGTGGTTCGGAATCCACTTTAAACCGTAGGTCCCGGTCTAATTAACCCTCGTGTGCAAAAAATGACCGTTGAGCGACAAGCAAACCAAACCAACCAACCTTTCGGAACACAGAACTGAAACATTTCAATAGCGCTCTCTACTGGTCAAGTCGAAGTTCCTGCTAACAGTTATTCACACTTTAAATCGTCATATCAAGAAAAGTTTAAAAGCGCGGACGTTAGTTTTCCCTGTAGTAGTACAAAACTTGCAGCCGCCGTGCAAAAGTGCCAAATGTAATGCGTGTTGTGAAGATATCTGAAATCGAGCCCAGAACTTTCTACCTAAATTATTTATACATAAGGCCATAACTGCCGTAATTTTACTGCAATACACTTGCATTCGTATGACATAGTGACACAAACGAATCAATTAAGAGCTGAGTCGCACAAAATTGATACACTTCAACAGACAGATTGATGCCGTCACTTATTCAAACTTAAAATTGTCATATCAAGAAAGGTTCAAGAGGGAAAGCTAATTTTTCCTACAGTTATACAAAACATGCAAGTGCAGTGCAAAGGTGGAAAATGCGAAGCGCATTGTGGTTTATCCTTCTACCTATATTATTTATACATTAATGCCGTAGCTGAAAAATTCATATTGCAATATGTTTGCATTCGTACGTTTCAGTGACAAATGCGAATCGATTAAGAAATGAGTCGCACAAAAATGATGTACTTCAATAGCGCCCTCTACTGATTAAGTCGAAGTACGTGCTATCACTTATTCACGCTTAAAACTGTCATAACTTCAAAAGCGGGCGCTAATTTTTCCTGCTGTTGCACAAAACATGTAAGCGCATGGCAAAAATGCCAAATGCGATGCTTGTTGTGACGGTATCTGTAATCGAACTCAGAGCCTTCTAAAGTTTTTATACCTTCATAACATGATAGGTGAAATTTAACAGTAGGAGATGTGCTCTTGATTAACGTTGTGAAAAATCAGAATCAAGTGAGCAATAAGACGTACAAAACTTAAAAATTTCAAAGGCGCCCTAGATCAGGAGTCGGCAAGTAATATCTGGGGATACACATGCGCGTCTCCGGATGTGTATTTGCGGTTTTTTTGTTCCATACGTAAATATTATTTATTTCCTAAAAAAACAATTAAAAATCGTTCGGAATCGATTAACAACGATTAGGCATCGATTCTACTTCTCGGAAATTTGTACTCGTGTTTCACCGCACCTCTATCACGTGACCTCAGAAGATTTCGAGTGACGCCGTCGTCGGATGCTTCCATGCAGCTTTTGACGCAAGAGATTATTTGTCATCTTTACCAGTGCTTTGGCTATAATGTACACTTTGTTGTATCAAGTAAACGAGTTAGAACCGAATTATTTTATACGTATAATATATATATATATATATATATATATACATTATACATACATACACACACATATATATATATATATATATATATATACATACAGGGTGTCCCAAAATGGACGCATAAACTCTGCACAGCTAAATGCTAAATTCCTCGTTAGGATTACATAAAAACTGCCATAAGAAGCGTTCCTGTACGATCAATAGTTTACGAGAAAAATACGAAAAATTAAGTATGACGTCACTGCCGGTACAAGGAAAAAAAAACACTTTATTGGACTTATAAAAAGCAGTATTTACATATCTTTCCAGACGATAATGTTGCATATCGCGTTAGGCATGCGCACGTGCCATGGAATGATGTTAAGCCGTCCTGAAACTGGTATTTAAAAGGATGCATCTTGCAGCTACCGGCGATCTTCGTATGGTGGGCAAGTATTCCGTTCGTGATTACTACGACATGTACTTGATGTAAGGCAGATGTAATGGATATGCCTTTGCTTCCAGCAAGATGGGGCTCCGGTGCATTTCTGTGCTCCTGTTCGTGGTTGGCTAGATATGAAATACCCTGGTCCCTGGATCGGACGTGGTAGTCCGGTTCAATGTCCGCCAGGTATTAAAACATTGGATTTTTTTCATTTGAGGCCATCTAAAGGACTGGTATATCGAGACGTAGTGCCAACACCAATGGACATAGTTGCTCGTCTACCCGTTGCTTATACTTCGGGGGACCCCGAGATGCTGCAACGTACAGCCATTCCACGGCGTGCTCAAACCTGTCCCGACATGCAAGGCAGACATTTTGAACACCTGCTATAAATTGCGCATATACGCGCGTTGATATGTTCAATAAAGTATTTTTTCTGTCACTGGAATTGACGTCATACTTTGTTTTTCGTCTTTTCCTTGTAATCTATGGATCGTACAGGAACGCATCTTTCGGAAGTTTTATGTACTTCCAACGAAAAATCTAGCGATGCAGAGTTTATGCGATCGTTTTGGGACAACCTGCATATATATATATATATATATATATATATATATATATATATATTATATAAAATTAAATTAAATTATATAAATATATATATAAAACGAAAAATCTAGCGATGCAGAGTTTATGCGATCGTTTTGGGACAACCTGCATATATATATATATATATATATATATAAAATTAAATTAAAAAACAAAAGTAATGGTAACATAATAAGAATCATGTTTTTTTCTAATAAAATACCTAACTACTTTTTTGAAGTCAATAAGAACTCTCTAAAAATAAATAAAATACTACTGATGGATATTACCACGAATATGTTTTTATTAAATTTTATATTTAATAAATTACCTAGTTTTATTATTTCGCTATTTTATGGCTTTTATTATTAAAAAATTATCTTTAAATTAATAACTATAAGTATTTATAAGTTATTTAATAAATCAATATTCGAACTCTGAGAATCAAAATAGGGATGTAGTTGCAGTTTTATATACTCCTAGCGCGTAAACTAAATATCTAATATTTGCCAAAATTTGAAAAAAAAATAAATTAAATTGAATTAAAATGTGCAGATGGCGCCGTGATAAGCACTTTCTGACCAGTTGCACACGGGAGGCGACCACCGATGCAACGAAACTATGTACTTATATTGAATCAGTACGTGAAAAAGCGAGACAAACTCTGTTTCGTGTCTAAATTATTTATTTTAATAATTAAATTATGTATTTCATTTAGGTAAGTATTTTAAATTGGGAAATATCATTGCAAAATGTTTTTTTAAAAATTATATTTCAGTCTGACCAGCTTCTGGTATATATTTACTTATGCATACGTAGTAAATAATTGCAAAACTTCTTATCTACAATTATTTTGGATACCTAAATAATAATTTTCAAAATTCTTTATTGCAGCTTCACCGCAAGCAAAGAATCTTTTAAAAAAAGAAAACTGAAGAAGAGCACTGAGAATTCAATCGGGATATGACAGATTCATTCGCTTTCGATTATAACTCCGATGGTCTACCCGACTTGTCTCATTCGCCCACGGTAAGAATTTAGACAGATACATCATTAAAAAACGTATTGAGTTTGCTAGTAAATATGCAGTGAACGGTGAAGAAGTTACAATAGACAAAATGTCTTCAAATGTAACATATTTGCAGGTGGAAGACGTTCAACTTTCATCTTCCTTATCACTTGAAACAGATGAGTCTTGCGACGTAAAACACATGGTACAAATTGCCCTTTTTGTCTAAAATGGCTTCACCTGGTCTACAAGAACTACAAGGACTGTTCCGCTCTCGATATTAACTAGAGAGGAAGGTATAGCGAATGCCGAGACATTTTTATGCCTTTTGAAGACAATAAGATCCATTTAAATAACAAATATTTAAATGCTTTGTACCCAAGCATTTTCGGCCGAAATAATTGAGGTCATAAATTTGGTAATCAAGATTTTGTCCAAAATCATCGTCAGTCTGAAGAATTCTTAACCGAAATCGCGACTCATTCATTACTCAGACCTCCTTCTTCACAATAAAGTGCGTTGGTTTTTCAAAGGTAAAATGTTGTGCTTTATGCTTGAATGAAATAAGTGCATTCCTAAATGATTAAGACATTGATCTCCCTGAATAAGATAGAAACGAAGGGTTGCGAATAGTTTTAATTTATGGTGGATATCACAGCGAAATGAAATGAGTTGAATCGAAAACTGCAAGAAATGAGTAACAAGGCCTGTATTTTGGTAAATAAAATTTATTTGTTTTGAAGAAAAATGAATTTTTTTGCAGAATTTATTCAGAGAGGTAAATATCTTCGCTTTCAATTTCTAAAGCAATATCGCGATAAAACCAATGCAACTTTTGGCACGAATTATCTCAGCACAGTTATAAAAAATATTAATGAATTTGCTTATGATTTGAGCAATTCAAAATCAACAAAACTACTCTCGAATTCCTAGTAAATCCTTTCAACACAAATTGTAACAATTTGAATTGATACTGGACCTTTTGAAATGCAAATGATCGATTTAGAGAGAACCGCTTTGTGGCACGGAAACTTTACAGAGTTGAAAAATAAATTGAAAGAATTGGAGGTCCAAAATACGCAAAGCAACAAAAGTGGACACCTTTTAAAGAAATGCCGCGAGTTGAGGCACTTGTATTCGACGCATGGAATGGTTTTTCAGATTGTTACAATGAGGACTTTGGAATTCTGACTATCTTCGGATCGACATATTCGTGGGAGCAAGTGTTTCGCTTCCATGAACATTATTAAAAGCATAAATAAGAAGCCAAGTGATAAAAGAAATTGTAGAATCGTATTTGAAACAATCAGTTATGAGCCAAATTTATCTACACTTTTTAAAATCATGAAAAGTGCCAATTCTCACACTGAATTTGTTTGCTCAATTGTTTGTTATTGAAATTTAAATTAGTTTTGTAAGAAATTTTTAATTGCTCTATTTTTTACATAAATAATAATTAATTTTATTATAATGTCATATATATATATATATATATATATATATATATATATATATATATATATATATATATATACAAGGTCATATAAGCTTTGAAATCTTGTGAATTGTAATTTTTGACTCTTCCGACACGAAAAAAGTTGCCGACCTCTGTCTTAGATTGATGAATTAGAAATTCATGGTGTCACTTATTCACACTTAAAATTGTGATATGAAATGAAGTCTAGATGCGTACGCTAATTTCCCCTTCATATTGTATAAAACACATCGCAAAAGTGCCAGTGTAACGATTATTGTGACGGTATCTGGAATCGAACCCAGAACTTTCTATCTAAATGTTTTACATTATTGCTATAACTGACGAAATCTTATTACAGTTTATTTGCATTTGTATTACATAGTGACAAATACAGACCAATTAAGAAACAATTCGCACCAAACTGAAATATCTCAATAGCGCTCTCTACTGAAGTCGAACTACATGCTGCCACTTATTCACATTTAAAACTGTGATATTTAAGAAAGTTTAAAATTGGACGATAATTTTCCTTCAGTTGTACAAAACATGCATTCGCCATGCAGAAGTGCCAAATAGCACGTGTATTGTGATGAAATCCGGGATCAAACCCATAGCCATCTACTACATTATTTATATATTAATGTCATAATTGCCGAAATCTTACTTCAGGACATCTGTATTTGAACGACAAAGGGATTATTACGAATCAATTAAGAAAAGAGTCGCGCAAAACTGAAAATTAGCCATCTCTACTGATTTAGTCGAAGTACATGCTGTCATTTATTCACGTTTTAAACTGTGATATCCCGGAAAGTTTAAGAGCTGACGACAATATTCCCTTCTGTTGTACAAAGCATGCATGCGCAGTGCAACGTACTCTAATCATTGCGACGGTATTAGGATTCAGAACTATAGAAACTTCCACTTAAATTAATAACGTTTTAACGCCATAGATTGAAAATTCTTGCAGCCAGTCGTACTGATTCGCACCGTACCATGAAAAATCTGATATAGTAAGAAAATAGTGTTACAAAACTTAAATATCGAAACAGTGCCGTCGTCTTTATTTACTAAGCTACATGCTAACATTTACAGGTAAAACTATAAATTAAAATATAGTTTAGAAGCAGATTCTTTTCTTCTTCAAGACTCATAAAAAATAAATGAGCAATGCAAAATTGACCAATATGCAATGCGCATTGCAACGGTACCTGGAATCGAACCCAGAAACTTCTATCGTACTAAGATTTTTACACCATAAAGTGCGTAATCTTACTGTGAGACGTGTGATATCATGTCTAAAACAATATTGCTTGATAAGAAACACCCACGTTTTATTGTACATTAAATTTTGAATAAAAGCAAACGAGATGTTGCGTAATCAAACAGAATGAAAAAAGTTTTCACTAAACTGATATATATGAAGTGCACTGATTTAAATTGTGGAACTTAATAGCATTTATTCATTTAGTAACATTAGTTCAACATTTATTATCAGTGACCCATATTCCCTAGCTTGAATTTGGAGACATCACATTAGTTTCATCATTGAAAAGTACTGAGTTGGAGTCCCAACGCAACCATCGTGTTCACTAAAAACATTTCAAGTACGTTTAACTGGTCCTGTTTGCAATGTCTACCATGGGAAATGACACTTGTTTGCATGGCAGCATGGGGTTCATCCCCTAAATTAATAAAATTTCCACCTGTCTGCTGAAAGGTAGATGCCAGCTGATAGACGGAAGATTGTTGATGCAGATGCAACTTGTAAACATCGATACTCTAAATAAGAAGCCAAACTTACTGTCGGTGCAGGTTTTATGAAAGATACACGCGTAAATTGCAATATCCGACGAATGTTGCTGCTGTATAAGGGATCGAACAAAGAAGAGATTTAATGTAGCGCTGCAGTAATAGGCTGGATCCTATCGTTGGACGCGTGAAATCAAACAATAGAGTGAAATCAAATAGAATAAAGAGAAACACAAATAATCAAATACAATGAAGTGACAATTAGAGATAAACTGTCGTTGCATTTCACATTTCGATGGTGGGTTTAATAGTTCATTTATAAGGATGAATAATTTTGCTGTAATAATTGTATAGTTGACATCAAATTTAAAGAAAGGAACTATTATAAACATTAAAAACACAATTATCATCTGTCCTATTAAACACTCATCATTTTTCCCCACTCCAGACTGTTCCTCAGACAGAAATTCTTATTCATAGTTTTTTCCCACTTCTGTTTAGTCTACAACAAGGAAAGGGCCTTCTTGTTGTTTGGAGTTCAGTGAGCATCGAGGGATTCATTACTGCAGAGGTCTTCAATATAAATATTAAGCTTTCAACAACTCTGCTACCGTGGTCACAAATAACGAGAAATTATTCTTTAATGCCATTTGTCATCAGAAAATAGTGATTATAAACCACGCAAAAATATAAAGCGAATATACAATAATCCCACAATAATTTAAGTGTATTTGATGGTCGTAATAAAAGCTGAAAATGGGATGTACATTTAATGTAACACATGTCACAAAAACTGCAGTCGCACACACCATGAATAATATTTATGTTACAATTTTTTAATAGGTTTTTTTATTAACAATAGAAAACTATACCAAAATACGTCGTGGTTACCTTGTTAAACATTTTGTGTTATTTAAACAGTTAAATGTCAATATTTAAATCACCACAGAATAAAACGCGATTAAGTATTTTCAAACATATACTATTTTTTTATCCCCATATCAAATCTAAAAAGTGTTCCAACTAACAAGACACAAAACTTCATTTAAAAGGAAACAAACAATCTAAAAATAACATTCAATGTTTTGGCAAAAGAGATACAACGAAGAAATTGGTTGAAGAGTTTTATTGCTATCCCTACTGTACTTAGACTGATTTTGTTTTTTGTCTTTTGTCAGTAAAGCTGAAAATATGAGGTGCAATGCTCCACTTTTTCCTACTGAACCATATTTGGTGTGGAGTCCAACTGCTTCAGTACACACATGCCATAGGGACCCGTTTATAGGGTAGGCAACCATTCACACCTCATTCACGCACAAAAATGACAAAGACTGGATAGGTAGAGAGAAAAAGAACATCCATGCCCGAACCGGGATTCGAACCCAGGACCTCCCTATCCACAGTCAGGCACTCTGACCACTAGACAAGGTGTTCGGCTTAGACTGGTTTATGTTAATGATAATGTCAATATCTGTGAAATTATTCTTTAAAATTTTTTTAAATGAATATAAAATCCCCTCTCTATGGATGGCATTCCCCCTTTTGCTCCTGCCAGTACAAATGAAAATAATTCTCAGTTAAAATAGCCAAATTCAAACCTCTGTATGGTAAATATTTTGACTGTAAACTATAAAAGACATTAGTCATTCCGAATACACGGAATGAGATTACAGTTATTGCAAACCATCTTAAAGAGATCAAATAACTGAAATCACATTTAAATATTGGTACACACATATAAGGTAAAACTATAAATAAAAGAGACTAAAATTCAAAATAATTTCATAAAATATTCGCTTAAAATGTATATTTTTACTACATTTATTAACTACGTTTTCTTTGTAAATTTCACTTTCCTATATGCGTCAACACGAGGAAGTAATTAATTTTATAAAACACATTTCGGGGATAATGATTATTGTAGTTTTTATATACATTAAATATAATAAATTTCATATCCGTGGTGCCATAAGGAATTATATTCTTAAGCATTTCGTTATTTGATTGGAAACAAGAAATAAAATGGAGACTATAATAATAAATTAAAAACAATAAATTATTAAATAACTGAGCATTTTTATAAGCACAAAATTCGTTTAATTATCAATAAATCAGCCAAAACACTAGTATTAGTATGTCATTTTTTATACATAATTAGAGATAAATTGGAAAAATTTTATTAATGTAATAAAAAACTTCAAATCAGAAGAAATTCTCGTATATGATTTCTGAAATTATTGTTAAATTTAGATAGTTTAACCATGTTAACAATGAATCTGTTTAGCATAACACATTTTTGATTTTACAATACATCTTTAACCTCAAGATAGTAGATATGGTTACCAGAGTATGAATTTTAGTTTTTATTCACTTTTAGAAATATCGAGAATTTGGTACTTTCGATAAATAACAGTATTAGAAGAAATTTATTTATATCATCAAAATTGATGTAATCAATAGGAGGAAAAATCAATTAAAATTGAAGATTTATTAACTGTAATATCGAAGTGAGTTTAAATTTAATTTAAAACAAATAGTAGTTGTGAAATCTAATATTACAGTCGTAAGGATACATAAATGTAAACACATTACCTGTACATTCATTCTTCTCAACCATAAGAAGTTTATCTAGAATTTTTAGTAGAACATCACACCACTTCATTGGATTCTTTCTTAGATAAAAGTTAAATTATTAAGAGATAAATATAATTCTACTTTAATACATCAGTAAATACATTAAGTATAGCTAGATTTTATTGGCGTTTTCCAATATTATATGTAAAGATCTTAAACTAAAGATAATGCGAGGAGCATGTCCTTACACAAACAACATGGCCGCCAAACGTAGTCATCTTTCTCACGCATTATTACTGCATAGTGTCTTAAAGTGGGTGAAGGGTCCAAAGGTTTTGCTGAAATTGTACATTATTCCAAGAGAGTTTTTGAGATGCAGACTTCAGCGTGTTGGTGTACTCAACCGGGGCTCATTAAAAAATTGAATTTTAACTTTAGGGGGTAGTATGTCAATTAAAAATATAATTTCATTATTTCAGTTAAATTTAAGTTATGTATTGTTGCAAATGTATAAGAGTGAGTATACATCTACTTGAAATTGTTTTACTAGTCAGAATTACATTTCAAAAGGAAAATAATAACTCCACAATGCTTATTTGTCTTACTTATCAAATATGACTTTTTATAATAATTTTAAAAATATATGAAAAATCGCAAGAGCTCTAGTCAACACTGACAAAAAGTCCCAAAAGAATTTTATCATTGTTAAATTATGTATTGAAAATACTTTACTGCCTGAAAATAAAATATTTTGAATCACAATAATAAGAAATTTTACAAGAAATTTCTTCTGCGTGCAAATACAATAATTAGTTATGTCACTTAAATATTAATGACATGACTGAGTACCAAATTTTAAATGCTAATTGACGAGTCATATGAAACAAGTCTGACGAGAAAAATTAAAGACCTGAAATATCAGATGGACGGTAAATTTACTTTGTTATTGAATGTAAATAAATGTCAGAGATAATTAGTTGATAGGAATAAATATCTGACTGACAGTATCTAATGGCCAAAGCCAGAGGATTATCCCAGACGAGACAAAAATTCAGTCAAGAGCAAGAAGTTCGAGGAGGTAAATTACTAAGTAGGTTAAAAGACGTCAATAACACATATATAAGATGACCTGAAGGTCTGGTATCTTCCTACATCACAAACAAACAAACAATCATAATTTTAAAATAAAATTGGATAACTTGGTCAATCCCTGAGCTGATGGCTGGCACTCAAGCATTCAAAAGTTTTACTATGCCTCGAGGAAGGAATTTTTTACTAAAGATTAATGTATTAAGATAATTAAGATATATATATATATATATATATATATATATATATATATATATATATATATATATATATATATATATATATATATATATGAGAAGCAATAAATCATATATAAACGTAAATGAGGTGTAATAAAAATAACTTTTTTTTATTTAACTCTGCATATATGTTTTTATTTTATGTAAAATACCGACAAATTAGTTGATGGATGATTTAGAATTTTATGAGCAGTAGCATTCTTTATTATTTGAGTGATTCATGATTACAAGTTATCATGCTATAAAAAGCATTTTGGTTCTTTGTAAAAATCAAATATCAAGGAATCATTCTACTTATAAAATATTCTTTCAGGAAAGATTTACCAACGCATACAGCAAATGCAGATCTTATTATTATAATCAATGCATAATAGCTTATAATACGCAAATTGTAGTTTACGTTTCTACTTTTCGTACATTCGGACACATACCAGACACAAAACAGATTTTAAGTGCATTTGAAAGGACTTTAAAGATAGTGGAGTTGAACTTAAGACCTGTTGAACGGAGAACTAAACGTTAACGATTCAACAAGCAGCCGGACAAATACCCTATCTCACTGTAAGGCGATTCCAGGGAATTCTCCAGTAACTGTGTATTTTATGACAACTCGTCGTTCAATTATTTTCTTTGTCCTTTATATATGTCCATCCTGCATTGCTATTTCATATTAAATCCCAAAGATAATTCCATATACCTTGTCATGTACTAGTTTTTATCAAGTATTTTCGGAATGGCTTCCTCCATAGCAAACTCTTCTTGCTAGGATGGAATAACATCACTCTGATTTGTTTTCACTTTTAAGATATTTCTAGGTGTTTAATTTATTCAAAGATGCAAAATCTCAGGTGGTCTGTATAATGAAAGAGACAAGATCCAAGCATTTTAGAGTTTCGTTTCCTTTTTAGACGTTAATTGTTATGTCAGACTGTGCCCATAAGCAGCTGCTGGAAAGGCAACGAGGAACATACTCCTCTCAGCTTAGTTAGATGATGTAGGGTCCCCCATTGCCACATTTTGGATTGAATGTGAGCAAGGGTTCATTGAATCCAAGTGGATTTGTACTGTGACCCAAGAGGATTGGGATGTATTTCACTGAGATCTAAAGTGGCATTCCGAAGCGTCATAAGCATCCCGGCCATAAGGTAAACGTAATTAACGAACCAAAAACGACATATTTTCAAGTCCTTTGAAGAAATGGTGTTTATTATAAAGTTAGGACAAATTTTTTGTTACAAAATTTATGACTATCTTGGTGTTCTTTAGAAATAGAGTGGATTTTTTTCAATTACATTAAGCTGAGGTACATCTATTGAACTGAGGTACATGCTGAAGTACATGTACATTGAAAAACAATAAATATAATGGAATGACATCAACAATCTACAATGACAAAATTCTTACCATAGGATTTTATTGTAACAAATTGATTCACTAAATTATTCCTCTTTCTCAAAAACAGGAATATAATTGATGAAAACTGCTCTATCAGCTTCTTTTGGTCACGCATTTTGTTAACAACTGAGTAGTACAAAATACACCAGGAAACAGGACTATTGTTTGACCAGCAGAAGTACTTAATAAGACCGCAATTCGTCACCGGTTCCACAATACTGTCTGAAAAGATCGTTCTCGATTTGCTTCATGAACTGAAACCATACTCTTGAATTCGCTTAGAAACATTTTGCGCTTTATGAGCAGAACCTGTTTGTTAGTA
Organism: Latrodectus elegans; assembly: GCA_030067965.1. Taxonomy (NCBI): domain Eukaryota; kingdom Metazoa; phylum Arthropoda; class Arachnida; order Araneae; family Theridiidae; genus Latrodectus; species Latrodectus elegans. The sequence goes on along the minus strand of CM057818.1, from coordinate 62,535,027 downwards.
GAAGCTTCGGGGTCTTATTCCGCATGCTATTGGATATGGTGATTTCGCTGTCTGCATGAATCTGTCATTCAATTTGCATTGCAATTAAGGACATTCGTTTGTTTACTTTGAAATTTGCTGCTGTGCAAGGAAAAAAAATCATTCAAAATATCTGCAGATAGCAATTTCGATAATAACTGGATATTTAACCATTTTTGGTATTTGTACCGCATTCTGGTTGATTTCACTATGCCATTCAACTATACGTGACCAAAAGTAAGACTCATAGTATTATAGTTTCGTGACAGTTTGTAACGTAAAAACAATTACTGATTTTGATCCTGTACACCGTCTCAGTATACATAGGATTTGATGGTTTAGCTGCTCTCATTCATCTTTCATAAAAGTTGCTTCGGAAATAAATATAGCATTGGTAAATCAAATTAAGAAACTATTCCATTATACACTCCTACGATAATGGCTGTAGCGGGAAAGAAATAATCGTTAATTACGGTCGTAAATATTCTATTGTCATGCATCATGTATTGTTTCAAAAAGTTTACGTTTTCAGAAACTACTAACAAATAATACAACATATTTGAATTTTATAAACTAAATAATTATCACTTATTGACAAATTTATTTAAACATCAATCTTTATTTCTCCCGGAAACTGTTGGCAATCCCATCGGTGTCCGAATGCTTAAGTACAAAGCTATCAAATGTTGTGATTAATTATGACAGTGAGTTGTTATATTATAACATAGATGCTTATGGGTTCGATGTCTTTTGCTGTTGCAGCATTCGTAAAATTTGGCTAGTTTATCGTTCGCGTGCATCTCTTATACAATTTGCTTCAGAAATATACATATAAATATCGTTTTTAAATTTCCTTTGATGTTTGGTGTTTCATATGTAAGTAAATTCTTTTTAAATGAATCACCAGGAACCGCACATGCATTTTTAAAGCATCGTTTGCCTCATTGCCGTATTTTGTTTGATTTCATTATGGTGATCAGTTAAAAGTGTTTCACGTTAAGAGTCAGCATATTATGGCTGTAAAACATTAAAACGGTAAGTAGCAGATTCTGGGTTCGATCCCGTATACCGTTTCAAAGGATTGGGCAATTTTAGCCTTTTACATAAATTTTTCACAGAACTTGTTATGCATTTAAATAACTCTTATGATGTTTTTCTTTTGAGTTTTTTGTGGTTTGATGTAAATGAATCTCTTTCAAAACAGTCTCCAGAAGTCACATTCTTGATGTTTAAGCATCGTTTGGCTCTTTCTTCAATTCTGTTGGATTTCATTACATGCTTTGATTACACGCGTCCCACAGCAAGATTCGTTGTATTATGTTGGTGAGACTTTAGTTTGTAGCGTTGAAGTTTCGGTGTCCGATGTCATAAGCTGTTGCAATATGCGTAAGATTTGTCGGCTTTTCTGATGTCATCTACTAACATAAAAAGTGTGAGATTTATTGAAAATTAAAAACTAATGGTAGAAAAATTAAAATTAATTTTTCCATGTTAACTACCAACGCCACTTCTTTGTCACTCAGGGCAATTGCCCCAGCTAGTCATTGAAACCAATGCATATTATTCCCATACTCTGACATTTTCAGATAGGGAAAAAACGGCACTATATCTAAGAAGAACCATTGACACAATCAGCTTGCAAATAAATATTATTTCTTCTTAAAATCTTTGTTTTAAAAAGTTTTTATCCATGCAGATTATAAACTTTATTCTTACGTCTTGCTTTTATTTGATGCGTTAAAATTGTGCATATTTGCGTATACCACGTATGTTAAAAATCTTACAAAAAAATTTCCGTTTGATGAATCCCGCGTATTTGTGATTCAAGATTCTGATTTCAATAGCAACCTGCAGACTTTTTTTCTTAGAAATAACATATTTATTCAATTTTAAGGAAATATTTACAAATAATTGCGCAAAAAACACATCACAAATGGGTCTTCCTTTTTTATTGGGTTTAATAAGAAATTTGCTTTAATATGATGTGTAAAATAATTTATAATTAAAACTTCAAAACATGAAAGTTTGTTTTTCCAAGTCAGTTTGTTTAAAATGTTTTTACAACCTGGAATAAAGAGCAAACAAAAAGAAAACAAGTATCATCGAAATTACGAGATGCTTTGTAAAGTAATTGTCTAAGCAGAAGCTTCTGTAAATCTCATCAAGTATTACTAAATAGGAAATATCCATCATTTTTTAAAAAATTTTAATTTTGAAATGATTTTGTGGAATTTTGACTATATTCACGTACGTAATGAATGTCTTTAAATGTTTAAATGTCTTTAAATGTTTAAAATATTTTATTATTCGTTATTCATTATTTATATTTTCATCTGAATATATATATATATTTTACAATTTTATTAAAATTTCGGAAATATGACACCACATAATAGACAACCAAATTAACGAAAGCATTTGAAATTCATTTTAACATCCACCCCTGTAAATTGCCTTCCGGGAAAAATTTTAATAAATGATGAGACGTATTCACTTGTCGCTAGGAAAAAAAAAACTCTATGTCAACCAATCAACAGGTATGCTTGTAGAATTGCAAAATAAATTTTACATTATTAAAAGCAGTTTCGATCGAACCCAAGATTTCACACTTCGAAGAGCATTCTTCTGCAACCGGGCCACAGAATTTCCATCCTGAAGACCGCAAGAGAGCGTAATTTTCGATAGTGCACCACAAGGACAGTTGCAGTTAGCTGTTAATTACAAGCGATACACATTGTGGCAGATTTTTTGCTGGTTCCAAAACTTGACTAATTAGAAATTTAATTTTCAAAAAAATAAGGGATATTTAATCGAACAAGATTACACTTCGCTGTATCTAGCCAACAGCCTACGTTCTACCAGTTTGGTGGAACCTGCAGAATGGGATTCTTTTTCATTTAGAAGCAGAAAAAACCCCAATATTTCATTTTAATAGGAAGACACTGTGACCACTGCCTAGTGAGTGTTTCTCATCCACCTTTATTGATTTTCGATTGAGTCTGGGTACTAATTCACTATTTTCCAATGATGAGACCGGCATACTAACCAACTAGGCGGCTACCGCGTCCCTATATTTAAATGTAAAATAATTTAATGTTGCTGTGTTCATGTGTACTTAGAAAAGAATAAATATTTAACTGTCATTTGAAGAATACATAAAATATACGTGAATATATGTGAAAATAATTCTAAGATACAAAAGTATCGAAATTATTTTCTTAGAATCAACGTTATTACAATACAATAAAATATTCAATTAAGCACGTATTTCTTCAACTTGCACCTATCAAGAAATTTCAATTAGTTTTGCTTTTAACTCTTCTGCAAGTAATATTAATTCATTAAAATATGATCAGATGTTTGCGCATGAATCTAGAGAATATCCATCGAGGGCTGCAACGACGACATTCTGCATTCATCCCAAATAATGTTCGCATATCTGCACAACTTTTCTTAGGTTGGATGTGCTTTAAATTTTGTAAGTGGACATTTCAATGAATTTCTTGTATAAAGACTATTTTTGAAATCCGAAATAGCTTTTATACAAAATGTAATAGAAGTAAAGAGCTGAAAAGGCAAATCAATTTTGACGCCATTTGCAGCCAGTATTATTCTCATAAATAATATTTTACCAGTTGCTCCTGGTACATTTAAAAATATATCTCATTATCAACATTTTACGATGTTTTATTTTAAATATTTAATTTTACCCAAGCGTTACATTACACTACAATAAAAGGTTGAATCGTGAATGATACTGGTTTCCTTCCCCCCTCCCACTTTCAGCTCATCGCGTTTATTCTTTAGGAAACACAGTAGGTGTAAAGAGGGAGAACTTGACGTCATACTGGTTGCCTTGTGACCGAATTCCAGCTACACTTACCTCTGCTATTGTTTTTGGCGCGTATTTTGAAGCAGATATTCGTTGTTTCACTAGTTCGCTGATCCCCATTCTTCCCCAGTTTGATTTCATGTGGTAGTCGCATTGCTCAATGAGTACCAGTCCTAACTTTGATTTTCGGTGAGGTGATTATTTTCACAATTTAAGACACAGGATAAATGGAAAATTATAGCATCAACATGTAAAAAGGCAAAACAATAAAAAATAGACCAAATAAAGAAAAATATTAAATTAATATTATCCAAATATTTCAATTTAGAAGCGTACCAATCATTACAACTCCTTTCCAACACAATAAAACAATGAAATATATTAATCGACATGAAATAATCACCCAGTAAAGGATAATTTCAGGATATAATTAAAATTCATATAAAACTTAATACATAGAGTTCAATTATAACTACAGCGAAAAAATATTAAAAGATAATGAAAATAATTAGAAAATTTATAGTTTCAAACTGAACTCTGCACATTTCGATTCTTATACATTATAAAACTAAATAAATGAAATTTAAACTTGAAAAATTAAAATCCATGGAAATTCAATTTTATAACGTAACCGGTAAAATTGAAATGGAATACTAAAATTATTTACTAGCGCGGGTATTGTTTCTACGTTCAACAGAGGGGAACACTGTTTAAAAAAACATGTCTGTAGGGCTTCGAATAATGTGTATACAAACACATCTGTCGAATAAGTGTGTACAAACACACACGGGCATTCATTTGCAACGCTGTGTCTAAATGTGGAAGATATCAAAGGAAACTTTCGGTGGTTTCAGATTTTCAACTAATGAGTAACGGTTATTTTTATGGAAACTAACGGTTACTTTATTGGAAACTAACGGTTATTTTTAGAGAAACATGATAACATTTTTTTGATTTTTCATAAAACTGGCAAAAAATTGTTTACTTCGTACGCTATTCAAGAATTGTCTTCGTAATTTGAGGATATCTCATAGTTATCTAACAATAGGAGATCTATTGTTGAAGAACAAAATATACTACCCTTGAAGTCAATACATATCATAAAAACTACTGAATATATAAGCACACAAACATTTTATAATGCATTTAAATTACTAGCAATAATTTTGCATTTAATTGTCAACGCTATTGCTAATCAAAATGATTATTGTCAACCTAACTACAGTTATAATTACTTGTACGTGATTTCTTATGATGGACTTTATCATGACATTGCATCGCCACATGCAAAACTGGATAAGAGCAAGCTGCCCCTAAAAGATGCAAATTCTTGGAGCACTATTCTAGAATGCTTTCAGTTCCTATTGAAGTGCCTTTTCATTTTGAAACATGATCAGGTAACACCATTAGCTTTCTTCTCCACAGAAGTGGAAGGCCTGGATGTTAAAAATTAAAATAAACATGCCACCAACTCAGGGAACTACAGCAATCCAAAGAGACAGGTGTGTCCTACCTTAAATTTGTCGCTCGGGTCAAACGATGCAACCCTGGTGATATCACGGGCCACTAGGAGTTAAGTAGCATATGAAATACATATTTTTTTGTTCAAATTTTTAACTTTACAAGTAGGGGAGGGCGCTTTGGTGTCAGTGTTGTTCTCATCATCGTATTTTCGACTTAACCGAAGATTCGCCTATGAATGTAGCTGGGAATTGTTGGTTAGGTCCTGGTCACAATGTCCTCCAAGTGAAATGATATTTTTGGGGGTGGCAGGCCAAGTATTAGGGCTCCTCATAAGCTGAATTATCCAGATCCGGGTGCTTTTAGCAAGCCCATCTCTGTATTAGTCACAAAGAAATACGCTGGTACAATTTTAACACATTGCAAGCCTAAATATTTCCTTTATTTAAAGTTCCATTTCGTTCCAATGGCACAAACTGGTTTGCGATAAAAAGGTGTACATTTCTTGGAATGTCCTCTCGCTTCTTTTCTCAAGTCCCCTGTAAGTAAAGATAAAAGTCAAAATTTTTTACATTGTTTATACACTATGAAAAATATATTACGATTTCAAGCGTTTCTTCAAATATCGAAATTTTCTGCTTTTTTTCGAGAAGAAATAAGTCTCCAAGTATTGTGATACAAATTCAAATGCGAACTTGAAATGACTGAGCTGTCTCAGCCATTTCATAAGCTCACATTTTTTAATTTTAGAATATGGAAATTTTAAATTCATGATTGTGTTTCTTGTCATACTAATTGATGTCAGATTGAGATATAAATAAATAATGAAGCTTTTGTCATTTTGTTTTCATAAAAATAGAAGAATTAATTAATGAGTGATCTAGAACTTTATGAGCAGTAATATTCTTAGTTATTGGAGTGATTCATGTTTACAAATTTTCATGCTCTAAAAATCATCTAGTTTCTTTGAAAAGTCAAACTTCAAGGAATTCTTCCATTTATAAAATATTATTTCAAAAAAGAATTCCCAACACATGCGGAAAATGCAGAATTTATTAATAATCATTGCATAATAGCTTAATATTAGCAAATTATAATGCACGGTTCTACTTTTCACACATTCAGATTCATACCAGATGCAAAACATATTAGAAGTGGATATTGACACATTTTTAAGATTGTGGATTTGATCATCGTATTTCGATTGTCCTGTTAAACTGAAGTCCTGTCTAAGTCCTGTTAAACTGAGATGCAGACTTTAATGATTCAACATATATATATATATATATATATATATAGTATATATATACACACACACGTTTATATATATATATATATATATATATATATATATAACCTTTAATTTTATATATATATCACCTTTAAGATGATTCTTGTATAATTTATTCAAAGGTGTATAATCTCAGTTGGTCTGCCCAGTAAAAGAGTCAAAATCCAAGCATTTTAGAGTTTCGTTTCCTTTTTAGACGTTAATTGTTATGTCAGACTGTGTCCATAAGTAGTTGCTGGAAAGGCAACGAGGAACATACTCCTCTCAGCTTAGTAGTTGATGTAGGGTCCCCCATTGCCACATTTTGGATTGAATGTGAGCAAGGGTTCATTGAGGCCAAGTGGATTTGTACTGTGACCCAAGAGGATTGGGATGTATTTCACTGAGATCTAAAGTGGCATTCCGAAGCGTCATAAACATAAGTTAAATGTAATTAACGAACCGAAAACAAGTGGGCTGACTATCCATCTACCTTGACATGATGAAATGGTTCAATAGAAAATCAAGCCTCGAATAAGCTTGTCGTCATCATTTCTTTGGAATCAAAATACAGATAGATGCATAATTGACAAATATAATATACGCATATCTCTTTCTTAAAAATTATTTTGGCATGATTTTCATGTCTTTTGAAGAAATGATTTTTATTTTAATGATAGGACAATTTTTTTACTACAAAATTTAAGACTATTCCGTGTTCTTTAGAAATAGAAGTGGATTTGTTTTGAATTACATTAATCTGATATGCATGTATTCCTAAGAAACAATAAATAAAATGATCGACATTAGCAATCCTCGTTGACAAAATTCTTACCATAAATTTCTATCGTAACAATTTGATTCCCTAAATTATTTATCTTTCTCAAAAACAGGAATAAATGTGATGGAAACAATTCATTACTAAACAGAATTATTCCATGGTAAATCGAAATCTTACCGCAGAATATGGAAATCAGCCCTTTCTTATAAAGTTTTAACTACTATTTGATAAAAATGAAGTAAGCAGCTATGGTTCTAGTCAGACTCCATCAGCTTCTTTTGGTCACGCATTTTGCAAACAGCTGTGTAGTGCAAAATACACCAGGAAACTGGAATATTGTTTGACCATTAGACGTACTTATTGAGATAACAGTTGGTCACCATTTCCACAATACTGTATTAAAAGTTTGCTCTATTTTTTTCCATGAAGTAAAACCATCCGCTTGAATTCCCTTAGCAACATTTAGCATTTTATGAGCAGCATTATTTTGTAAAGTATACGTTTCTGGGTCTTATTCCGCATACCGTTGGATAGGGTGATTTTGCGATCTGCTTTCATATAACTCTCATCGCAACTGAGTACCATTCAATAAAAAAAATTTGTGAAGTTTGTAGTTTCACATGCAAAAAATCACACAAAGTAAACAGAGATGACCATTCCGATATTCAAGCATCGTTGTCCTTTTTACTTCATTCTGTTTGATTTTACTATTCAATTTGATTACCCGGGGCAAAAGTAAGATTCATCGTATTCCCCCATTGCCTTATTGAGACAGTTTGTAACTTTACTGGTTTCAATCAAGTATACCACTTAATATAAGTAAGGTTTGAAGATTTAGCTTTTCGCATGCATATTTCATACAACTTCCTTTGGAAATAAGTGCCATTACTAAATTCTGTTTGATGTTTGGAGACTTACAGGTAAATAAATACTATTCTAATGAACCACAAAGACCAAATTTTTGGTATTTAACAATCATTAGATCATTCACACTATCCTGTTTTTTTTTTTTTTTCGCTGTTTGTTCGTTTACAGGAGTCTAGCAGCGGATTATGACAGTGAGTTATTAGTTTGCAATGTAAAAGTTTCTGAATTCGATATGGTATACATCTGCAGCTTTCTTAACATTTGGCTATTTTATCGCTCGGGTGCATGATTCATACAAATTGCTTCGGAAATATATTTTTTTTTTTTTTAACATTTGCTCTTTGCGGTTTTTCATGAAAATAAGTTCTATTTAAAATAATCCCCAGTAGATACACTTCCAATTTTTAAGCATCTCTTACCTTATTAACATATTTTGTTTGATTTCTGTATATTGTTCGAATGCAAGCGTTTCACAATGAGATTCAGCATATTATGGTGGTAAGATATTAAGTAGCAGTTTATGGGTTCGATCTCGTATACCTCTGCATAGGATTGGATGATTTGGCCGTTTGCATACGTTTTTCAGAAATTTGTTGCGCAATTATATAGCTTTTACTAAATTACTTTGCGGTTTTCGTGGCTTGTATATAAATGAATGCCTTTCAAAATAATCACCAGAGGTCGCACTCTTGTTGTTTTAGCATCGTTTGCCTCATCGCTCAATTCTGTTGGATTTCATTATATTCTTTGATTAATCGCGTCCCACAGTAAGATTAGTCGTATTATATTGGTGAGACTTTAGTTTGTGGAGTAGAAGTTTCTGTGTTCAGTATCATATACCATTGCTATAGACGTAGGATTTGTCGGGATCGATGCTCGCTGCAACTACTGAAATAAAAAAAAAGTGAGATTTATTGAAAATTAAAAACTAATGGTTGAAAAATTTTTTAATTAAATTTTCCTTGTAAACTATTTCTATCAGTATTACTTCTGCGTCACTCAGGGCAATTGCCCCAGCTACTCATTTAACATCGTTTTACTAGGAAGACATTATGACCAAGACAAACTGACTGTTCCTCAGCTGCCTTTAATGAACATGATGGATCTTCGATTAAGTCTAGGTGCAAGTTGACTTCTTTCCAATGATGATACCGACCCACCAACCAATTAGGCCAACGCGTCTTGTACCACTTTCCTATGTTTCAACGTAAAAATATTCATGATGTTTCGTTTGTGAGCACTTTTATCTATAAATAAATCATTGTAGTATGAAGAATAGATAAAAAAATATAAAAACGATAATAAGATTCAAAATTATTGAGATTATTTTTCTAGTTTTAAGGTCATTACGAATGGACAATAAAGTGGAGTATTCTTTTAAACATTTATTGTTTCCGCTGGTGTGGATCAATGAATTTCAGAAAGTTTAACTTCTGAACTCTTCTGCAACTAATATTAATGCATATCAAAATTATATCCATTGAGAAATTAGAGCAATTTTGTTTTTGACGCCATTCTGCATTTATCTTAAATTATATTCGCATTTCTACGTAACTTTTTCTATGTTGGATGTGCTTTGAAATCTTGTAAGTGGGCGTTAAATGCATTTCATGTTCAAGAACTATTTGAAATATGATATAGTTTTTATTCCTAATGTTACAGAGGGATGAAAAGAGAAATCAATTGCAGCCAGTATCAATATAATTAGTAATGTTTTAGCAGTTTCTCTTGATATATTTAAAAATACATCTCATTGTTAATAATTAGTATTGCTTGATTTTAAATATTTCTTTTTACCCAAGCCTTTCATTACATTGTAAGAAATTGTTGAAATATGATTGATGCTGGTTTCCTGTTGACATCCCCTCCCACGTTCAGGTCATTGTTTATTCTCTTTGAAAGAAGTAGGTGTAAAGGTGGAGAACTTGGCGTCATACTGGTAGCCTTGGGCCCTTAATTCCAGCTGTAATTAGCTCCGTTACAGTTTTTGGCGGGAGTTTTGAAGTAGATGTTCGCTAATTTCCATTCTTCCACAATTTGATTTCAAATACTAGTCGCATTGTTCAAAAAGCATATAGGAATGCAACAAATAAATAAAACAATGCAAAATATAAATTAACATTCACAAATTATTTTAATTTTAAATCATATCAATAATTTCAACTAATTTCCAACACAATAAAAAAGGTGAAATATATCAATTCAAATGAAATAATTACTTAGAAAGGGACAATTTCATGATATAATCATGGATAGAGAAAGTAATCTAGAGAGCTCAATTTCTACTTACAACTATTCTGAAAAACTTGGAAAAGATGATATGAATAATGAGAAAATAAGTACTAACGAAATGATAGCTACTCAACTCGATTCTAAAGCAATATAAAAGTATAAAAAATTCAAAATGAAAAATTTGAAAAATTATAAAATGTACTTAAATTCAATTTTTAATAAAGGAATTGCTATCTTAAAAGTATTTAATGTGGGTGTTATTTCTGCGTTCAACAGGGGAAAATATTTTTAAAAAGCGTGTATTTAGAGCTGTCAAAGGACTCATTTCTATATAATAAGGACATAAATGCACATACTCGCATTCATTTGCAGCATTGTTGCAACTCATTTACAACATTAAATTTATTGAGGTATCAAAGAAAGCTTTTTGGATGATTTCAGGTTTTGAACTAATGAATTTTCTGATTTAGATAAAGTTAAAAACTAATCGATTATATCATTTTTGATGCCTATTTTATTTATTGTAAAGTGTGGCCAAGGATCAATTTTGAATTACTTAAATATGTTATTACCCATGGATGCAAAAATATTATTCAGCAATCTTTTTTTTAATACTCAATACTTTTTTTCAATATTCTTTTTTTTTAATAATTTTAATTCGAATATCACCCATGGTGATATTCAAATAATGTCTCAGTTGAAACGGTTATGTTTATGGAAAAATGTAATAATACTTTTATTGTTCAGAAAACTGGCAAAAAGTTTCCTTCAAGCGCTATTCAAGAATTGCTAACATATCTGGAGAAAAGTCATAATTATCCTCGGGTGATATGTCGCGTTGGCAATCAAAATAAACCACTCACCTAATGCCCTATGCATTATCTATTTCTCTAAAAAATGACGACAAATATCAATGAAATGATGGTTATTAGCGAAAATATAGATATAAATAATTATAGCATGTATAAGCAAAATATAAAAGGGAAAACCAATTCCTTTGAAGCCATTAGATATCATGAAATTATTGAATATATTAAGTTGAGGAATAAGCTCGTACCGTTTTTACCAAAGACTTCTATTTAAGCATAAAACAACAATTACGTCAATAAGTTAATCAATTTTCGCTGTTATTGCTTACAACCTCTTCCCACCTCCCGACCCATTTGTTGATGCCGTTCCACCAAAAATCGACTGGTCTGATGTCAAAAAAATTGTCGAACCAGTTTTTAAAGACTTTTTGTTATCAAAGGTAACGCCCTTCATATGGTTTGACAAAGAGCTGAAAAGATGGTAATCGTTCTGTGCAAGGTCCGGGGAATTCGGCGGATGCTCAAGGACCTCCCATTCGAGCTCTTGGAGTGCGACTTTCACGATTTGCGCAACATGGGACCTGACGTTGTTGTGAAAAGGTATGGTTTGATCATGTCCGTCAGGTCTTTTCAGTCGAATAGCCTCATTCAAGTGGTGTAGAGCTCCTTGTTGACTGTAGCATACTTTTAAAGCATTTCCCAGTGCACCAAGAGGTCCTTAAAAACTCGCTTAACAACTTCATTTATAACGGACCAGTTGATTTTTGGCGGAACGCCATCAACAAATGGGTCGAGAGGCGGGAAGATGTTGTAAAAAGCAACAGCGATTTTATAATTGATGAACTTATTCATATAATTATTGTTCTTTGGTAAAAACGCTTCGAACTTACTCCGCAATATAATGTAAGCTCACAAATATCCAATAATACATTTAAATTTCTAGCAATCATTTTACATTTAATTTTCAAGGCTTTCGCTAGTCAAAATGAGGATTATTGACAAATTAAATATAATTATAACTACTTGTGCATAATTTGTGGTTTCCTGTGATGGACGTTATCATGACATCAAATTGTTGCCTCGCCACATGAATCCCGCAAAACTGGATGATAGAAAACTACTCCTAAAAGATGCAAAGTCTTGGAGCTCTATTCTAGAATGCTTTTAGCTCATATTGAAGCGCCTTTAAATTTAAAAATATGATCAGGATTCAAGGTCAACATCATAGCTCGCACTTTTTTCTCCACAGCAGTGGAAGGACATTTGATGTCACAAATTAAAATAGGCATGTTCCCAATTCAGGGAGCTCCGGCAATCCAGAGAGACAGATGGGGCTCAATCTGCCAAACTCTCGAGACGATATTACAAAAAGCGCCGTGCAGATAATCAGCAAATAGAGATGAAATCGTATCTCGAATACATGATTTTCGTTCATATTTTTAACATTACAAATAAGGCTGCAGTGGTATGGCTGGTGAGAGTGCCTTTCTCATCACTGGAATCTTGTCTTAATTGAAGGTCCACCTTTCCCTCTAAGATCCTCTAGAAAAGATCGTTGTTGCAAAGTCCTGCAAGTGAAATGACATTCCTAGGAATGGAAAATAAAATACTGGAGCTCTTCTGCTGCGAAATGATAAAGACTTGGCTGCTTATAGTCAGCAAGTACAGAAAAAATCTTGGTTAGGTACATAAAAATATGCTAGTGACACAGCAAGACGTTACAAGACTAAAAAATTTCTTTAGTAAAAGTTCTATTTAGTTTTCAACAGCGGATACTGGTTTGCAATAAAAAATTATATTTTCCTCGAAAGACAAATTCATTTTGCCTAACACATCTATAAATAAAAAAGGGATCAAAATTTTTTGCAGTATTTATACTGAGAAATATATATTTTGTTTTAAAGCTTTTTTTTAAATAAAGTAAATAGAAGTCGAACTTCCCTGGCCATTTTCGTGAAGAAATATATCGCCGAGTATTATAAGGCACAGCTAAAGCCGAAATTGAAGTGCAAACCTGCCTAAGGTATTTATTAAGCTCACATTTTTTTTTATATTTTTAGAATACGCAAATTTTAAATTTGTTTCTATAAAAATAAATGAACGGCTTTGACTTTACTTTGAATAAGTCCAATAAAGTTTATTTGAATTTATTTTTGCAAGTTAATATATAAGTCAAGTTACAGAAAATGTTTTTAAAAAGTTAAATCGCTTTAAAAATGAAGAAATAAAAAAACGAGATTAATAAGTAGGTCGAAAAAATTCAAATTTTATTATTTAAGTAAACATTTACATTTATTATGAATGAGTGATTCTTTCTCCCAGATACACACACATTCATTAATTTAATTTAATCTTAAATGGTTTATTTTGATTTGGGCCACTTGCACGTTGAAACAAAAGGTGATGAATTGGCCCCATCGACTTATTCTATTCGAAATGGAAACTGTGTCGAAATACCTTTGCATGAATTCATGAATAATTTTGGTGTTGCCAAAACCATGTTTCGAAAATCCGCTTAAAATTTTTTAAATTAATAGGCACGTTTAAAACATAAAACACACCCGCACAAAAAAAAAAAAAAAAAATCAACCATTTCAAACTTAAATTTCGAAAGGACAGTTTAAAATTTATTTATCACTTGAAAACATTTGAGATATATTTATTATATTATATAAGATATATTTATTAACATGAAAACATTTGAGAAAAAAAATGTTACACAAAAGAGAAAGTGATGATCTAACCTTGGCTTACTAATAGCACATCAGTCTTCCAAGCGTAAAGTTACGGGTTCAGTCCCAGCCACTGTTGAACAACGAAGAGGGATACTGCGCATCTGTATTCTCATGTAGGTCTGTTGTGATTCGGGCTTGGGACTTGATCGTGTTTTCACCTTAGCACGACTGAATACGATCCTCCATGTAAGAAAAATATTCCCGGAAAGCAATTTACGCCCTGGGTGCTAAGATGCCTTAATTTGGCCTTCCGATGTTAGGCTACGCACTACGTAGTGTGCAAAGGGAAAGAGGTCAATTTCACTTTTACCAAAATTTCTTCCCATAACACCTAAGAGGAATAAACATCTTTTTACTAACACAGTTTATTAATAAAATATATTTGATTTTTAGGATACTATTCCACTCACAACAAGGGGCGGTGGCTTTTGTCTAACAGGGCAACCAATGGCTTCACTGCCGTGGATCCCGAAATTGAGTGAGTCTCATTAATTTAAAAGAAGTGACAGTGTTCAGGACACTGGACCTGGTTTACTACCTCAGAGGTATCATTTCACATGAAGTACATCGCGACTACAACTTGTTTTATGTATCGCAAGAGCCATGAGAAAACATGACGGATATTCAGTTGTTTCGAGATTCGAATTCTTAATCTTTTGATAAAGAGAACGAACGCCCTCATGAACCAGAACACTTTAACTCACATTTAAAATAACGGAAAGACGTGTTTTCCATCTTGATGAAACAATTGTGTATTATTTGAGAAACAGAAAATTAAAGTCATCATATTCGTAGTCAGAACACTAGTATGAAAATAAGACAAATATTCGTAAAAATGGATAATAGAGATATCAACATTCAATATGAAATTAATACATGAAAATAATTAGGGATAATAAATCAACCTATATTTAGAGCATTAAACAAAATTTTTCACCTTATTGCCAGCTAGATAAGAGTCGGAGGATATCATGAGCATCTGCCACGTCATGTCCTTCAGGAGAGCGTTTCTTAAATTTTGTTTCAAGGGAGGAAACTTTGAAAATCCCAAGTTATTTTATAATTAGTTAAATAAAATAACTTAATACTATCAATTCGCTTGAAATGATTTGTAAATCAAGCGTATTTTAGCGATGTCAAATATGTTTCTCTCAAATCCAAACAAAATTCATTAAGGATTGTAAATGATTTAGGCAAATCTAACAAATACCGAGATTTGAAAAGTATTCAGTTATCTTGAAGTGTAACGACAGTAAATCATTTCAATATTTCATAATGTTGTTTTTATGAGTTAACTCCCAAATATAAACTTAACTACATGTTGGAACGAAGCAAGCTAACGATATTGATTCCTTTTCCACATCACCCAAGAGGTAGGAATCCAGATGCGTTTTTTTTTAAGTGGTGTCGCAGAAACTGCCCTAATTCCACTTTTACACAGCAAAATTTGCTTTTTATTCCATAATTAAGAGCAATATGTGTTAGTAGTATTTCCAGAATGAATCAACAATTCTAAATATCGCTCATTATAGTGCTGACAAAACGCTCTTCCTTATGACATATTTGTAAACGTCCACTCAAATTTCTGAATAATTATCATTCAGTTTGAGAGTGCTTATGACAAATATTGCAAATATTTCGTATTTAATTCCATGGATTATTAACTAACTTTTTATGCTAATGAGCAATGATTGTTGTTTCCTCTACTCAAATACTGAGGAACAAAGTAAATAAGTTTGTCTCCCTTTTGATATTAAATGGGAGTAAAATCATATTATAAGTATATAGTCACTGCTGTTTGATCTTTTTATGCACATGTCACTTTCTAGAATATTACTTTCCAGGTTTTAGAAAACACCATTGAATCGGCTGTAATGATTAACCTTATTTCCTCGGAAAATCAGTGTGACGAATTACCTCCTCATATTTAGAATGTATGCTTATTAAATAAAATTATTGAAATTAATTAAAATTTAAATAATTTCAAATTTACAAAATGCGAAGTTTCCAATATCAGTAAGTGTGTTAAAATTATTCTGTTAATATGTTTAAATTCTCCGGAATCATGAACAATATTTAAGAATAAACAATACAACTATTTCAATATAATAATGATTTTGATGGAATACTTGGAAAAAATTCATTAATTCTGTATATTTTATTTATTCATTTATTTTTGTTCTAAAGCGTAAAATATGTTCATTCGAATAAAATTCCGCTGTCCTATCCTTGAATGTATGAGAGACATTGCTTAAATGACCAAAAAATGAAAATTGCATAATAAAAAACAGACCATGACATAAGGAAAGAATACGTTATTTATTCTGATGAAAAAAAATTAATTTAGATTCCCAAGACGATTGTCAATATTATTAGCATTGTCTGGGTATAGAAGAAGAAACTTATTCTAACAGACCGTTAGGGGAGTAGGTAGTTTAATAGTTTGGGTATATGTTGGCTACGTTGGAAAGACCAATCTAATATTTCAGGATGAAAGACAGAAACATACAGATTTCATTCAAATTTTTAATCCAGAGCTTCTTCCCTATGACGCTAAGCTAGGCGGAGGATATTGTATATTTCAGCAATATGGAGCATCAATTCACCAGGCCAATGGTGTTAAAAAATTAGGTTGAAACATATGATGCTCGGGTTTTACTATATCCTGCTAAAAGTCCAGAAAGCAATAATTGTTGAAAATATATGGTCAGCAATTGTTCAACGTTTTTAGGCGGGAGGCAAGCAATATGAATATTTATTCGAATTTCATCGATTCTTAAGCCAAAATTTAAGACTGATGTGATTCAATGGCAAATAATATTCTTGAAGTAACTGAAGCAAATGACAGAAGAATTCCTTATTAATAAGACTTATTTTCATCAATTTAAAACTGTCTTTCTACTATTTTCACACAGTATGATGTGAATGAAATTAATTTTTATTTGTAATAAGCAAGTTTTTTTATTTCATGTTACAGATACAGTTGTCTGATTGTAAATAAAAGTTTTGTAATGAAATTATTTGGTAAAAATTGAAAGTTGTACTCTTATTTGAAAAAAACCCAGTGTCCTACTTTTTCCCAGCAGTGTATTGATTTCTAGACATTTATTGAAAAACATATAAGCAAATCAGAAACTTCGGTATTAAGAATAATTGCAAAAATTATATAAAACTGGAAAATATAAATCTATGAAAATATCGTAATTTTCTTAGATTATTATAAAACCTCAACTTCAGACTAGTGAAATATTTTAATTTTTTCATTTTAAGTAAAAACTTGTTATATTTTGGTTCTCTGACTGTTCTTAATTATTTTCGAATATAACTATGTAGCATCAGATTCAATAAAGAGGATTAGTAATATCGACACCTAATTGAACTGCTTGTCAATGGTAGAGTATGTTGTTTATACCTTTTTCGTGATTGAAACTATAGTATCTTTTATATATTTGATCATTCACTGCCACATAGATCTATATTAATTGTCGCGTGGCAACCATTGGATGGTATTTGGCAGTCATCCTTAAGGAATGCTTCAGATCTTTTATGCATGTTGGATTTTCCATCAGATACCGTAAATATAATCTTTTGTCACACATGAAAATAGTTAACTTCTCATCACTCTTAATGATTTTTAAAAGTCACCATCTAGAACGCATGATATTAAACTTATTCACATCATGATAATTATAATTTGTCAAATGCAGCTAATAACAGGAAGTCGCCATCAGACATGAATGGTATATAGTCTTCACCAATGATTATATTAAAAAGTCGTAGTCGATGATTAATAAAAAAAAAGTCAACATTGATTAAAGGTTGAAAGTCATCACCAGTAATGAATAATTAAAAGTCGTCCTCATTGATTAATGGATAAAAGTCGTCGCCAATGATTATAAGTAAAATGTCGTCGCCAATGATTATAAGTAAAATGTCGTCACCAATGATTATAAGTACAATGTCGTCGCCAGTGATTTGAAGAAAATATCGTCGCCAGTGATTGGAAACAAAATGTCGTCGCCTGTGATTGATAATAAAAATTAGTCATCAGTGATGTATATTAGAAAGTCATCTGCATCTACAAATGTATCTCCCTGTCTGCACACTTATTGCCTTTTCTTGTAAGTGTTCTTCCCCGTTTTTTCCGGATATAATTATTAAATGAAGTTATTACTTTCTCATATATTTTTTATACATCAATTATTTTGTTGAACGAAAATTCTTGTAAAATAATAAATCCCAGAAAATGGCTAATGGGTTTTTCGGTGACCATTTTCTTTAATCAATGGAATTCCTTAAAATTAGCTTGAATTTCAATTTTGTTTGAGCTCTAAGGCTTTAGAAAATTCCCATTTCTGATTAGTCGGTTAAGAATGGATTAAATCTACTGTACTTTATACATGAGTGAGAATTAAAAGTCACTCGAATTTTAAAATATTTTTTCTCAATCACTCCTTTAAAGAAGGTTTTTTTAAGAATCCTTTAAGGTAATAATTTTAACTGAAAATTGTAAATTAAAAAAAAATTAACTTTTTAACTGAATTGAAAAGAGTTACTTTATAGAGATGCTATGTAAGATTAAGAAGTTGATTGTAAGAACATTGTAAAAGTTATAAATTCTTGATATCATAAAGTTCTTTCTCATTTAAAATAATTCCATGTTCTAAACACTTTCGCAAATTATTTAACTTCGTCGTAAAATGTATAACAATATACTTAAATTTTTATATAGTAATTTTATATTATATCTAAATTAACTAATACGTTATCGCTCGTAAAAATGAATATATTTTGACATAAAATAAAAATATATCAATTTCCAGAGTAACAACCATATACTGAAAAAATATTATTCTATTGAATCTTATTGTTTCTGACGAAGTTACTAAAGCTAATTTATTTTTTCAATTCAAATTAGTACTTGTATAGGAAACAATATATCTATGTGTTAGTGTTTATTCCAAAATCTCACTTTTCTTAATAACGAAAAGGCAAACATTTTCTGTCTTAGTTTTACTTCATAAAAAAATTTAAAACTAACTTATTTCTTTATAGGTTTCTGTTATAATGATGGAATTTCATTTATTTTAACTAACTGTTTGCAGTATCGTAAATGTAACCATATTGAAAAGTATTTTGTAGGTTATTTGAAAATAGACCATATATTTATTTTAGATAAAATAGTGTGTGTGTTTGCTAGTGCCTATGTTGAAATTATTACCATTAAGTAAGGAATTATCTTTCTTGATTTTTTTTATTTCCTAATGAACATTTTTAAAAATTTCATATGAAATGAAAAAAATGCATAAAAAAATTAGTAATATCAGAATTATTCATCATACATTCAATATTATTTTGAGAAAATGAAAGCAATTTTGACTACATATTACGGAACATTTTTCTAACAGAAAGTAAAGAATGAATATTTATTGCATCAATTTATGGAATACGCAAATAATTAAGATAAATTCGCCACTAAATGAAAATGAGAATGTTATAAGTATCTTAATATTAAAAATATATGAAAGGATGGAATAAAATCTAATTCACATACACTTGAAGAAAAATCATCTTTATTTTCGAGTGCAACTTATCTATGATACACTTTTCTGAATTATTTTCTCAACATTTGTATTTTAAAAATAAAGCCTGCCAAATAATACTTTTTTCTGAAATGCAACAAATTATAAAAGATTATGCACTTTTAAAAGTATAATCAGTTTTAACTTGTCAATACCTTTATTAGTATAATATGATTCTTATTTTCAATCTTATTAAGAAAAAGTCTTGTTTGATTCAAAAATTCCTGCATAACATAAAATTCAATATCTTACATCGTTTTTACAACCAAAGACTATAAACTGTGTTATATTTATAATACTTTATGAATGCAATTTAAGTTATTAATAATAGGCGACATTTTAACTGGAGGAAGATAAACTTTGAAGTGGTAAACATGAGTACATTTTATTCATGCATCGCATGTAAGGGATGGGATTTATCGAATGGTTGTACCAATAACGTTAAAAAGAAAATAATTTCTACAAGTATTCTAAGCTAGAATCTTTCACAAATTTCATCAGCATTTATATTACAATATTTTTAAAGCCAGAATAAACTTAATAACTTTTACAAATTAAATTGTTTCTAAATTAGATATGTAATATCGTTACTTACGTATTATCCTGCTGACTTTTTTTTCTTAAAAATAATGTCGTGGAATTTTTACGAGTTAAATCACTTTTTTATCCAAAATGTGAAAGAAAAGCAGAACACTTTATTAATATTTTTAACAATATGTGAAAACTTTATTTGAAATTTATATGGTGATGAATTGAATTAATAGATGATATGTATTTTTTCGCAGATAGGGTTGATGTGACGATACTGTAATATCTTTATAGGTAATAAAATACGAAATGTTCAACAAAACAGTGTAAATTATAGTATTTGAAAATAGAATAATATAAGTATATTTATTTTTGCTTGCAATATATATGTTGTTAACTTGGAGTAGAAATTACTTTTACGGAAAATATAGAATAAAATGTAAATCTAAATAGTAAAAATTTCAAAAATTATTTTAAAATTAGACTTTTCAGTTACATGCCGAACAGAGTGTTAATATGCATTTCTATACAGAATAATATGGAATTAATTTCAATGATAATTTTTACTATGATAAATAGCTTACATAACATAACTGCTGCCTATATAAAAGTTTAAAAAGTATGGACAATATGCGGTCATTCAGAATTAGGTTCGAAAACGGTCACCGAATAAAGCCTATTATCAGTATGTGGTAATATGGCGTAGTTTTTGAAACATGATAAAAACTTAGAAGCTTTGGGCTCATTTTTGATTACACTATTGATGTAAGTCCGAAATTCCAAGTTTGAGATTTTATAATAAAAAATGTATTATTCCATATATTCGAAAAGAAAATTTAAGATAACATTGGTCGATAAAAAAATTACTGGTTAAAAGCAGTTTCAGTACTACTATAAATTTTTGCTTAGCTCTTTCAAAAGACAGGGAGATACATTGTATCAGAGACAAATCTCATCATTTACAAGTTCCATTTCCGACGGATTTTCGACTTTGGAACAGTGCACCTCTCCGTAACAGATTGCTTTAGGAGAAGTGCCTTGCTCCTTGTCAAAATCCCCGTCTTCAATAGAATTTGTAAAGAAGGGTCTGGATCTGATGAATAGGTCGAAGTTTCCCAGTCCATGGGTTCTTCCTCATCGAGGAGGATGGAACCCTTGGTTAGGAAGACGTTCAACTCCGCGAAAATGTCAGGACTGGGTTCCTAGTCCATCGGCTCAACAGCGTCAGGGTTAGGAACTGGTACTGACATCATGAACATTAGGCTTAGCGAACAGTACAAGGTATTAAATAAATAAAGCCCAAAACTTATAAATATTTGCTTAATTCAATTAAATTAGTAAAATTATAAGTACAATTTACAAATTTATACAAATGTATACAAACGTATCCGCTATAATTACTAAAATATCTTTATACGTTTTCGAGTAAACAAACACAGAACTTGACTCTAAAGTTTTAAATGGCGTCTTGGCTGACCATCACAAATTGCAAGTCAGCCAATAAGAAGTCTACAAATGAGTTAGCACTCCACGCACAATTTCACATAATGAAAGAACAGGGTTATTGTGTTAAGAAGTAAGATTTTATCCCAGAATAAAACGCTAAATCCTGATTTAAAATTTACAGATATATTCCGTTATTTGTCCTATTTTTCGAAAATTAAATTCTAAATTACCAGTTATTTATCGTTTTTTATTATATAAACATCGTAAATATTTTAACCCGTTCATTATCAATAATTTTCATTTTTGGCTGACTTTAATCGTGATTTAATTCGCACGTTTGGTTTTTGTATTATATAAAACAATTTTAAATAAGATAAAACTTATTCACATAATAAAAGTAGAAAATGTCGTAAATTAATTAATGTCTTTCTGTTGAATGAACAGCAATATTAAACATTAATAGCTGCAGGTAAAGTTAAGACTGGTTTCATATCAACTGCCACACATAGGTTAAACGCAAAACATAAAGTGTAAATTAATTCAGTAAAGATAATTTTAATTCTAAAAGAAGCTAGTTGAAAAGATCTAATATAATAATATCTTAATTACAATAGTCATTGAACCTATGTCGAATGTTCCTGGGTATAATTCATGTTAAATAATCTTAGCACAAAATGTGGCACATTAATTGGGTTATAAATGCTTAAATTGACGATGAACCAGCATAGCGACTCAAATAGTATTCTCAAATTTCATTGTGGTTGGCGCCTTGTTTATAAAATGTTTTAACAGAAATAATAAATTAGTCACGAAACAAAGAACAAAATTAGTTCGAAAATTATTTATGAATTCGTTTCAAGTAATTGCTACTGAAATAAATAATTAATTTCCTGTTATTTAACAGAGATCAATATGGAACTAGAGAACATCCTTTCGCCACATCAATTTTATCGCAGAAGTATAAAAGACTGAATAATTTAGAAGTGTTTAAAAATCAGATACTTTTCACAATCCTCTAGATTTAGAACATTTTTTTTCTTTAAGAACAAATATAATCTAGTAAGAGATTACAAGCTTTAATTAAAATTTTTACAATTTGAGAGAACAAAAATGCTTACTAAAAATATTTATGAAGCAGGAATCCGCGAGTCGACACTGTGCTCTAAATTTTCACTGCACGTTTCTAAAATCTACAAGAAAACAACTCTTAACAACTATTGAAGAAGATTTAAGGAACTATCACACATTTTTCCTAAAAAGTAGTATCGGACTTCATAGATTTATTTTTAAATCTAAATTTTACTACCGGAAGAAAGTTATATTCAAATCAAACACAGCCATTAAACAGGCAGAACATGAAATGTGTCAGATGGTTTCTCGTGAAAATGAATGTTTTCAAAGTAAATATTAACGTTTTCACTATGTTTTATTTGCGCCTCACAGGCGGCCAAATTCTCACACACACCCGATGTATACGCATGCAAAAAGAGAAAGCGCAAAACTTATCTCCTATATCATTTCTTCTACTGGCAACGATGCATATTTAGCTTAACTTGTATATTTAACTGTTTTCAAATTAACAGTTTTCAGACTTAACGTGTATTTAACTTTTTGTGCTCGACTGGGTCAAGTATTGAACCCGTTGCCATCCACAAGTGTGAGTCCCGTAAATTCTTAGTTTTCCAACAGTATTACCTCTCTTCTTGAATTTATTAATTTTTTATCTTTCCTCCAATTCTTAAGAACCAGTATTAGATTTTTTAAGAATTTTTTTTCCGCCAGTGTTCCATTTTAAATATTATTTTTAAAATTTCTTTGTTGCAATAATTGTATAATTCTTCCATTTAAAATAATTAAGATTTGGATGCACGCAGCAGTTATTTTATTTCATTGAATTATTTATTATTTATTTATTTTTTTATGATAGTAGTGAATATTTTTCTGTAGTGAAGCGTCTCTAAAATATACCCTGCTTTCTAGTATAGATCGAAGATTTTCGATTGTAACTAGATTTTTTTAATCAATATTAGTCAACTAATTCAATGAAATCTCGTAAGAAAAATCTTTTTTGTCAAATGAAAAATAAATGATGACCAATTGATTTTCAATGATTTATGGTAAGAGATTGTCGCCAGTATTTATTAAATGGTCACCATTTAAAAGTTCTCACCAGTGATTAAAAGCAGATTGTTCTCATGATTGATTTATGCACTTATTCTTACATAGAGGTGCAGGCGAACCTCAGACTGTACCTTTAGGTTAACGGGATTGGAATACTCGCTCATCACCAAGTGCCTTGTCATTTTGAACCACAATCAGGTAATGAGGTCACACCTGAACTGCCACCCTCCTCTCCACACCAGTGGAAAGACTTTGGACGTCATATATTAACGTGTACAAGTCCCCAACCCACGGAGCTCCAGCTAATTAAAAAGGAGCCACTTCTCCTTTCTAATAAATGTTATCACAAATAATTAAAAGTAAAAGGTTCTCACACTATAGTATAACGGTAGAGCGTGATTTTGAGTGATATACACTCGTATCCATAAATTAAGGATAATGCAAGTTCATCCAAAAAAAGAGGAAGAATCAAAACAAATGTGACTTTTTTGAAAAGTCTATTTATTTAAAAAAAAAAAGCGTAAAGAGTGAAAAAGATGCTATATATTTGACATCATTAATAAAAAGTTGCGGTTTTTACTCCTGGAGCAAATTTCAAAAAATAACCTATTTACAAAAAACCAATATAACATGTTTGGTATGATAGTTAATACATAGTTTGAACTCCTAGACGATGCAATACAGGCCGTACAATGCTTAGGAATGCTGAGTATTAAATTATCGATTTGATCTTTCGAAACATTACAACAATTAATGAATTGATGAATCAAGCAATGCTCTCAATGTCCTGGTAGACATGTGGGGGGGGTTGACAGGCTGCAATTCGTCAGCTAAGCATGTCCCACACATGCCCTAATATTGCCGATTCAATTCCGGTGAGTATGCTGGCCCGTTCGTACGTGTAATATCCTCGGATTGAAGAATTTCGTCTACTAAATGTGCCCGCTGTTATGTTTACGCTACAATGTTTGCACGCTGAGGGTGGGCGTTGTCATCCATAAACAGAAATTCTGCACCCATGGCGCCCCGAAACAAACGTACATGTTGTTCCAGAAAAACATCCCGATAGATAATGACCTGTTATGGTTACATTCTGAACATGTATATTATTTCTGGGACCCAGGAATGATTCCTAACCAAATGATCTTGTGCCAACGTAACGGTGTCGTTCAATGGTGTTCTCTTGGTGGTAACGTGTACCTGGCCCTCTTCATATGAAAGTCCTGTGAGAATCAGAGTGAAAGCTAAACCTGTACTCGTCGGAAACACATCACACAAGACCACTGTTGCAGGGTCGCTATCCCAGGCCAACCGCAGGCGATTGTGAGTTGCGGTAAGTGAAACATACCTGACAAGCATATAGACCTTACCTACGAGCATATAGACCAATGTGCCTTAAGCGTCTGTACACGATCCACCTTGAAACTGTCGTACCGGTATCTGAAGAGAGCTGAGCAGTCAGGTATGAT
Source organism: Latrodectus elegans (assembly GCA_030067965.1). Classification (NCBI taxonomy): domain Eukaryota; kingdom Metazoa; phylum Arthropoda; class Arachnida; order Araneae; family Theridiidae; genus Latrodectus; species Latrodectus elegans. The sequence continues at coordinate 62,509,876 of CM057818.1, read as the reverse complement.
GCTGTGCTTCGTCTGATTCTTTTGGCAGTAACATCTACATACCTGTCCTCATTCGGCGTTGTGGCTCGGGGCGACCCGTGCTGTAATGTCTACTCACATTACCATAATATAGGAACCGTTGTCAAAGCATGGAGATGACACTCTGGGCGATTCCAAGCTCCTGGGATAATTTCAGTTTTGTACGTCCACATTCCAAATATACCATTATTCTATCACGTAAGAATCATCCAATTGCTTCCTTTGTGCCATAACTATGCGGTTATTGCACTAAAAGTGCTTTAAAACGCTTGTGATCAATTTTGATTTTTGAAACCATTCCTTATATACCCCTCTCTTAGGCCGGGCAGCAAACCTGGTCACCGTCACCTGACACAGTGGATGGCCTGTGGACATCCACCAGCCATCCACGAAATGACGTCACGTATGACGAGATTTAGAGGCGGAGCTTTTCCACCAAACAGAAGTATTCTCCAGCATGTTTAATTTTTTTTCATCCACAACCGAGTGACAAGTGTATGTATTTACTTGATTCGTGCCGTTTGGACAACATGGAATCCAAGTTTTCTCTAGAAATTGAAAAAGAATTTATAATTGAATATTTTAGAAGTAAGTTTAATTTAAATGGTCAATTTTTTAGAGAATTTTAATTTTTGTTTTGTAATGTATATATTTATGTTTTCGATTTT
>CM057818.1:62405729-62509090 GCA_030067965.1 Latrodectus elegans | reverse complement strand
AGTTTTTGAGATGCAGACTTCAGCGTGTTGGTGTACTCAACCAGGGCTCATTAAAAAATGTGAATTTTAACTTTAGGGGTAGTATGTCAATTTACAAAAATATAATTTCATTATTTCCAGTTATAATTTCTAGAAGTTATGTATTGTTGCAAATGTATAAGAGTGAGTATACATCTACTTGAAATTGTTTTGACTTAAGTCAGAATTACATTTCAAAAAGGAAAATAATACAACTCCACAATGCTTATTTGTCACTTATCAAAAATGACTTTTTATAATAATTTTAGTGAAAATATATGAAAAATCGCAAGAGCTTCTAGTCAACACTCATTAGACAAAAAGTCCCAAAAGAGATTTTATCATTTATGTTAAATTATGTATTGAAAAATACTTCATTTACTGCCTGAAAATGAAAATATTTTGAATCAGACAATAATAAGAAATTTCTTACAAGAAATTTCTTCTGCATGTAAACACACATGAGAGACATAATTAGTTATGTCACTTAAATATTAATGACATGACTGAGTACCAAATTTTTAATCTGTAATGCATAATTACTGATGCCTCATATGAAACAAGTCTGACGAGGAAAAATTAAAGACCTGAAAGACTATCAGATGGACGGTAAATTTACTTTGTTATTGAATTGTAAATGAAATGCTCAAGAGATAATTCAGTTGATAGGATCATAAATATCTGACTGACAGCACCACTAAAGGCCAAGAAGCCAGAGGATTATCCCAGACGAGGATGCAAAAATCTCTAGTCAAGAGCAAGAAGAAGTTCAGAGTGAGGTAAAAATTACTGGCAAGTGATAGGTTAAAAGACGTCAATAACACATATATAAGATGAGCCTGAAGGTCTGGTATCTTCCTACATCACACAAATCAAACAAACAATCATATAATTTTAAAAATAAAATTGGATAACTTGAGTCCAATAACCCTGAGCTGATGGCTGGCACTCTGCTGTCTAAAAATGATGGTGCTAGAGTGGAAGCAATTCTTTACAAAAGTTACATATAAAAAGAGAGATATATATATATATATATATATAGATATATATATATTTATATATATATATATATATATATATATATATATATATATATATATATATATATATATATATATATATATATATATATATATATATATATATATATATGAGAAGCAATAAATGATATATAAACGTAAATGAGGTGTAATAAAAATAACTTTTTTATTTAACTCTGCATATATATGTTTTTATTTTTATGTAAAAATAACCTCGACAAATTAGTTGATGGATGATTTAGGAATTTTATGAGCAGTAGCATTCTTTATTATTTGAGTGATTCATGATTACAAGTTATCATGCTATAAAAAGCATTTTGGTTCTTTGTAAAAATCAAATATCAAGGAATCATTCTACTTATAAAATATTCTTTCAGGAAAGATTTACCAACGCATACAGCAAATGCAGATCTTATTATTATAATCAATGCATAATAGCTTATAATACGCAAATTGTAGTTTCCGTTTCTACTTTTCGTACATTCGGACACATACCAGACACAAAACAGATTTTAAGTGCATTTGAAAGGACTTTAAAGATAGTGGAGTTGAACTTAAGACCTGTTGAACGGAGAACTAAACGTTAACGATTCAACAAGCAGACGGACAAATACCCTATCTCACTGTAAGGCGATTCCAGGGAATTCTCCAGTAACTGTGTATTTTATGACAACTCGTCGTTCAATGATTTTCTTTGTCCTTTATATATGTCCATCCTGCATTGCTATTTCATATTAAATCCCAAAGATAATTCCATATACCTTGTCATGTACTAGTTTTTATCAAGTATTTTCGGAATGGCTTCCTCCATAGCAAACTCTTCTTGCTAGGATGGAATAACATCACTCTGATTTGTTTTCACTTTTAAGATATTTCTAGGTGTTTAATTTATTCAAAGATGCAAAATCTCAGGTGGTCTGTATAATGAAAGAGACAAGATCCAAGCATTTTAGAGTTTCGTTTCCTTTTTAGACGTTAATTGTTATGTCAGACTGTGTCCATAAGCAGCTGCTGGAAAGGCAACGAGGAACATACTCCTCTCAGCTTAGTAGTTGATGTAGGGTCCCCCATTGCCACATTTTGGATTGAATGTGAGCAATGGTTCATTGAATCCAAGTGGATTTGTACTGTGACCCAAGAGGATTGGGATGTATTTCACTGAGATCTAAAGTGGCATTCCGAAGCGTCATAAGCATCCCGGCCATAAGGTAAACGTAATTAACGAACCAAAAACGACATATTTTCAAGTCCTTTGAAGAAATGGTGTTTATTATAAAGTTAGGACAAATTTTTTGTTACAAAATTTATGACTATCTTGGTGTTCTTTAGAAATAGAGTGGATTTTTTTGAATTACATTAAGCTGAGGTACATCTATTGAACTGAGGTACATGCTGATGTACATATACATTGAAAAACAATAAATATAATGGAATGACATCAACAATCTACAATGACAAAATTCTTACCATAGGATTTTATTGTAACAAATTGATTCACTAAATTATTCCTCTTTCTCAAAAACAGGAATATAATTGATGAAAACTGCTCTATCAGCTTCTTTTGGTCACGCATTTTGTTAACAACTGAGTAGTACAAAATACACCAGGAAACAGGACTATTGTTTGACCAGCAGAAGTACTTAATAAGACCGCAATTCGTCACCGGTTCCACAATACTGTCTGAAAAGATCGTTCTCGATTTGCTTCATGAACTGAAACCATACTCTTGAATTCGCTTAGAAACATTTTGCGCTGTATGAGCAGAACTTGTTTGTTAGTAGAAGCTTCGGGGTCTTATTCCGCATGTCATTGGATATGGTGATTTCGCTGTCTGCATGAATCTGTCATTCAATTTGCATTGCAGTTAAGGACATTCGTTTGTTTACTTTGAAATTTGCTGCTGTGCAAGGAAAAAAAATCATTCAAAATATCTGCAGATAGCAATTTCGATAATAACTGGATATTTAACCATTTTTGGTATTTGTACCGCATTCTGGTTGATTTCACTATGCCATTCAACTATACGTGACCAAAAGTAAGACTCATAGTATTATAGTTTCGTGACAGTTTGTAACGTAAAAACAATTACTGATTTTGATCCTGTACACCGTCTCAGTATACATAGGATTTGATGGTTTAGCTGCTCTCATTCATCTTTCATAAAAGTTGCTTCGGAAATAAATATAGCATTGGTAAATCAAATTAAGAAACTATTCCATTATACACTCCTTTCGATAATGGCTGTAGCGGGAAAGAAATAATCGTTAATTACGGTCGTAAATATTCTATTGTCATGCATCATGTATTGTTTCAAAAAGTTTACGTTTTCAGAAACTACTAACAAATAATACAACATATTTGAATTTTATAAACTAAATAATTATCACTTATTGACAAATTTATTTAAACATCAATCTTTATTTCTCCCGGAAACTGTTGGCAATCCCATCGGTGTCCGAATGCTTAAGTACAAAGCTATCAAATGTTGTGATTAATTATGACAGTGAGTTGTTATATTATAACATAGATGCTTATGGGTTCGATGTCTTTTGCTGTTGCAGCATTCGTAAAATTTGGCTAGTTTATCGTTCGCGTGCATCTCTTATACAATTTGCTTCAGAAATATACATATAAATATCGTTTTTAAATTTCCTTTGATGTTTGGTGTTTCATATGTAAGTAAATTCTTTTTAAATGAATCACCAGGAACCGCACATGCATTTTTAAAGCATCGTTTGCCTCATTGCCGTATTTTGTTTGATTTCATTATGGTGATCAGTTAAAAGTGTTTCACGTTAAGAGTCAGCATATTATGGCTGTAAAACATTAAAACGGTAAGTAGCAGATTCTGGGTTCGATCCCGTATACCGTTTCAAAGGATTGGGCAATTTTAGCCTTTTACATAAATTTTTCACAGAACTTGTTATGCATTTAAATAACTCTTATGATGTTTTTCTTTTGAGTTTTTTGTGGTTTGATGTAAATGAATCTCTTTCAAAACAGTCTCCAGAAGTAACACTCTTGATGTTTAAGCATCGTTTGGCTCTTTCTTCAATTCTGTTGGATTTCATTACATGCTTTGATTACACGCGTCCCACAGCAAGATTCGTTGTATTATGTTGGTGAGACTTTAGTTTGTAGCGTTGAAGTTTCGGTGTCCGATGTCATAAGCTGTTGCAATATGCGTAAGATTTGTCGGCTTTTCTGATGTCATCTACTAACATAAAAAGTGTGAGATTTATTGAAAATTAAAAACTAATGGTAGAAAAATTAAAATTAATTTTTCCATGTTAACTACCAACGCCACTTCTTTGTCACTCAGGGCAATTGCCCCAGCTAGTCATTGAAACCAATGCATATTATTCCCATACTCTGACATTTTCGGATAGGGAAAAACGGCACTATATCTAAGAAGAACCATTGACACAATCAGCTTGCAAATAAATATTATTTCTTCTTAAAATCTTTGTTTTAAAAAGTTTTTATCCATGCAGATTATAAACTTTATTATTACGTCTTGCTTTTATTTGATGCGTTAAAATTGGGCATATTTGCGTATACCACGTATGTTAAAAATCTTACAAAAAATTTCCGTTTGATGAATCCCGCGTATTAGTGATTCAAGATTCTGATTTCAATAGCAACCTGCAGACTTTTTCTTAGAAATAACATATTTATTCAATTTTAAGGAAATATTTACAAATAATTGCGCAAAAAACACATCACAAATGGGTCTTCCTTTTTTATTGGGTTTAATAAGAAATTTGCTTTAATATGATGTGTAAAATAATTTATAATTAAAACTTCAAAACATGAAAGTTTGTTTTTCCAAGTCAGTTTGTTTAAAATGTTTTTACAACCTGGAATAAAGAGCAAACAAAATGAAAACAAGTATCTTCGAAATTACGAGATGCTTTGTAAAGTAATTGTCTAAGCAGAAGCTTCTGTAAATCTCATCAAGTATTACTAAATAGGAAATATCCATCATTTTTTAAAAAATTTTAATTTTGAAATAATTTTGTGGAATTTTGACTATATTCACGTACGTAATGAATGTCTTTAAATGTTTAAATGTCTTTAAATGTTTAAATGTCTTTAAATGTTTAAATGTCTTTAAATGTTTAAAATATTTTATTATTCGTTATTCCTTATTTATATTTTCATCTGAATAAATATATATATTTTACAATTTTATTAAAATTTCGGAAATATGACACCACATAATAGACAACCAAATTAACGAAAGCATTTGAAATTCATTTTAACATCCACCCCTGTAAATTGCCTTCCGGGAAAAATTTTAATAAATGATGAGACGTATTCACTTGTCGCTAGGAAAAAAAAAAACTCTATGTCAACCAATCAACAGGTATGCTTGTAGAATTGCAAAATAAATTTTACATTATTAAAAGCAGTTTCGATCGAACCCAAGATTTCACACTTCGAAGAGCATTCTTCTGCAACCGGGCCACAGAATTTCCATCCTGAAGACCGCAAGAGAGCGTAATTTTCGATAGTGCACCACAAGGACAGTTGCAGTTAGCTGTTAATTACAAGCGATACACATTGTGGCAGATTTTTTGCTGGTTCCAAAACTTGACTAATTAGAAATTTAATTTTCAAAAAAATAAGGGATATTTAATCGAACAAGATTACACTTCGCTGTATCTAGCCAACAGCCTACGTTCTACCAGTTTGGTGGAACCTGCAGAATGGGATTCTTTTTCATTTAGAAGCAGAAAAAACCCCAATATTTCATTTTAATAGGAAGACACTGTGACCACTGCCTAGTGAGTGTTTCTCATCCACCTTTATTGAACATGATGATTTTTCGATTGAGTCTGGGTACTAATTCACTATTTTCCAATGATGAGACCGGCATACTAACCAACTAGGCGGCTACCGCATTCCTATATTTAAATGTAAAATAATTTAATGTTGCTGTGTTCATGTGTACTTAGAAAAGAATAAATATTTAACTGTCATTTGAAGAATACATAAAATATACGTGAATATATGTGAAAATGATTCTAAGATACAAAAGTATCGAAATTATTTTCTTAGACTCAACGTTATTACAATACAATAAAATATTCAATTAAGCACGTATTTCTTCAACTTGCACCTATCAAGAAATTTCAATTAGTTTTGCTTTTAACTCTTCTGCAAGTAATATTAATTCATTAAAATATGATCAGATGTTTGCGCATGAATCTAGAGAATATCCATCGAGGGCTGCAACGACGACATTCTGCATTCATCCCAAATAATGTTCGCATATCTGCACAACTTTTCTTAGGTTGGATGTGCTTTAAATTTTGTAAGTGGACATTTCAATGAATTTCTTGTTTAAAGACTATTTTTGAAATCCGAAATAGCTTTTATACAAAATGTCATAGAAGTAAAGAGCTGAAAAGGCAAATCAATTTTGACGCCATTTGCAGCCAGTATTATTCTCATAAATAATATTTTACCAATTGCTCCTGGTACATTTAAAAATATATCTCATTATCAACATTTTACGATGTTTTATTTTAAATATTTATTTTTACCCAAGCGTTTCATTACACTACAAGAAAAGGTTGAATCGTGAATGATACTGGTTTCCCCCCCCTCCCACTTTCAGCTCATCGCGTTTATTCTTTAGGAAACACAGTAGGTGTAAAGATGGAGAACTTGACGTCATACTGGTTGCCTTGTGACCGAATTCCAGCTACACTTACCTCTGCTATTGTTTTTGGCGCGTATTTTGAAGCAGATATTCGTTGTTTCACTAGTTCGCTGATCCGCAATCTTCCCCAATTTGATTTCATGTGGTAGTCGCATTGCTCAATGAGTACCTAACTTTGATTTTCGGTGAGGTGATCATTTTCACAATTTAGACACAGCATGAATGGAAAATTATAGCATCAACATGTAAAAAGGCAAAACAATAAAAAATAGACCAAATAAAGAAAAATATTAAATTAATATTATCCAAATATTTCAATTTAGAAGCGTACCAATCATTACAACTCCTTTCCAACACAATAAAACAATGAAATATATTAATCGACATGAAATAATCACCCAGTAAAGGATAATTTCAGGATATAATTAAAATTCATATAAAACTTAATACATAGAGTTCAATTATAACTACAGCGAAAAAATATTAAAAGATAATGAAAATAATTAGAAAATTTATAGTTTCAAACTGAACTCTGCACATTTCGATTCTTATACATTATAAAACTAAATAAATGAAATTTAAACTTGAAAAATTAAAATCCATGGAAATTCAATTTTATAACGTAACCGGTAAAATTGAAATGGAATCCTAAAATTATTTATTAGCGCGGGTATTGTTTCTACGTTCAACAGAGGGGAACACTGTTTAAAAAAACATGTCTGTAGGGCTTCGAATAATGTGTATACAAACACATCTGTCGAATAAGTGTGTACAAACACACACGGGCATTCATTTGCAACGCTGTGTCTAAATGTGGAAGATATCAAAGGAAACTTTCGGTGGTTTCAGATTTTCAACTAATGAGTAACGGTTATTTTTATGGAAACTAACGGTTATTTTTATGGAAACTAACGGTTATTTTTACAGAAACATGATAACATTTTTTTGATTTTTCATAAAACTGGCAAAAAATTGTTTACTTCGTACGCTATTCAAGAATTGTCTTCGTAATTTGAGGATATCTCATAGTTATCTAACAATAGGAGATCTATTGTTGAAGAACAAAATATACTACCCTTGAAGTCAATACATATCATAAAAACTACTGAATATATAAGCACACAAACATTTTATAATGCATTTAAATTACTAGCAATAATTTTGCATTTAATTGTCAACGCTATTGCTAATCAAAATGATTATTGTCAACCTAACTACAGTTATAATTACTTGTACGTGATTTCTTATGATGGACTTTATCATGACATTGCATCGCCACATGCAAAACTGGATAAGAGCAAGCTGCCCCTAAAAGATGCAAATTCTTGGAGCACTATTCTAGAATGCTTTCAGTTCCTATTGAAGTGCCTTTTCATTTTGAAACATGATCAGGTAACACCATTAGCTTTCTTCTCCACAGAAGTGGAAGGCCTGGATGTTAAAAATTAAAATAAACATGCCACCAACTCAGGGAACTACAGCAATCCAAAGAGACAGGTGTGTCCTACCTTAAATTTCTCGCTCGGGTCAAACGATGCAACCCTGGTGATATCACGGGCCACTGGGAGTTAAGTAGCATATGAAATGCATATTTTTTTGTTCAAATTTTTAACTTTACAAGTAGGGGAGGGCGCTTTGGTGTCAGTGTTGTTCTCATCATCGTATTTTCGACTTAACCGAAGATTCGCCTATGAATGTAGCTGGGAATTGTTGGTTAGGTCCTGGTCACAATGTCCTCCAAGTGAAATGATATTTTTGGGGGTGGCAGGCCAAGTATTAGGGCTCCTCATATGCTGAATTATCCAGATCCGGGTGCTTTTAGCAAGCCCATCTCTGTATTAGTCACAAAGAAATACGCTGGTACAATTTTAACACATTGCAAGCCTAAACATTTCCTTTATTTAAAGTTCCATTTCGTTCCAATGGCACAAACTGGTTTGCGATAAAAAGGTGTACATTTCTTGGAATGTCCTCTCGCTTCTTTTCTCAAGTCCCCTGTAAGTAAAGATAAAAGTCAAGATTTTTTACAGTGTTTATACACTATGAAAAATATATTACGATTTCAAGCGTTTCTTCAAATATCGAAATTTTCTGCTTTTTTTCGAGAAGAAATAAGTCTCCAAGTATTGTGATACAAATTCAAATGCGAACTTGAAATGACTGAGCTGTCTCAGCCATTTCATAAGCTCACATTTTTTAATTTTAGAATATGGAAATTTTAAATTCATGATTGTGTTTCTTGTCATACTAATTGATGTCAGATTGAGATATAAATAAATAATGAAGCTTTTGTCATTTTGTTTTCATAAAAATAGAAGAATTAATTAATGAGTGATCTAGAACTTTATGAGCAGTAATATTCTTAGTTATTGGAGTGATTCATGTTTACAAATTTTCATGCTCTAAAAATCATCTAGTTTCTTTGAAAAGTCAAACTTTAAGGAATTCTTCCATTTATAAAATATTATTTCAAAAAAGAATTCCCAACACATGCGGAAAATGCAGAATTTATTAATAATCATTGCATAATAGCTTAATATTAGCAAATTATAATGCGCGGTTCTACTTTTCACACATTCAGATTCATACCAGATGCAAAACATATTAGAAGTGGATATTGACACATTTTTAAGATTGTGTATTTGATCATCGTATTTCGATTGTCCTGTTAAACTGAAGTCTTGTCTAAGTCCTGTTAAACTGAGATGCAGACTTTAATGATTCAACATATATATATATATATATATATATATAGTATATATATATATATATATATATATATATATATATATATATATATATATATATATATATATATATATATAACCTTTAATTTTATATATATATCCCCTTTAAGATGATTCTTGTTTAATTTATTCAAAGGTGTATAATCTCAGTTGGTCTGCCCAGTAAAAGAGTCAAAATCCAAGCATTTTAGAGTTTCGTTTCCTTTTTAGACGTTAATTGTTATGTCAGACTGTGTCCATAAGTAGTAGCTGGAAAGGCAACGAGGAACATACTCCTCTCAGCTTAGTAGTTGATGTAGGGTCCCCCATTGCCACATTTTGGATTGAATGTGAGCAAGGGTTCATTGAGGCCAAGTGGATTTGTACTGTGACCCAAGAGGATTGGGATGTATTTCACTGAGATCTAAAGTGGCATTCCGAAGCGTCATAAACATAAGTTAAATGTAATTAACGAACCGAAAACAAGTGGGCTGACTATCCATCTACCTTGACATGATGAAATGGTTCAATAGAAAATCAAGCCTCGAATAAGCTTGTCATTGTCATTTCTTTGGAATCAAAATACAGATAGATGCATAATTGACAAATATAATATACGCATATCTCTTTCTTAAAAATTATTTTGGCATGATTTTCATGTCTTTTGAAGAAATGATTTTTATTTTAATGATAGGACAATTTTTTTACTACAAAATTTAAGACTATTCCGTGTTCTTTAGAAATAGAAGTGGATTTGTTTTGAATTACATTAATCTGATATGCATGTATTCCTAAGAAACAATAAATAAAATGATCGACATTAGCAATCGTCGTTGACAAAATTCTTACCATAAATTTCTATCGTAACAATTTGATTCCCTAAATTATTTATCTTTCTCAAAAACAGGAATAAATGTGATGGAATCAATTCATTACTAAACAGAATTATTCCATGGTAAATCGAAATCTTACCGCAGAATATGGAAATCAGCCCTTTCTTATAAAGTTTTAACTACTATTTGATAAAAATGAAGTAAGCAGCTATGGTTCTAGTCAGACTCCATCAGCTTCTTTTGGTCACGCATTTTGCAAACAGCTGTGTAGTGCAAAATACACCAGGAAACTGGAATATTGTTTGACCATTAGACGTACTTATTGAGATAACAGTTGGTCACCATCTCCACAATACTGTATTAAAAGTTTGCTCTATTTTTTTCCATGAAGTAAAACCATCCGCTTGAATTCCCTTAGCAACATTTAGCATTTTATGAGCAGCATTATTTTGTAAAGTATACGTTTCTGGGTCTTATTCCGCATACCGTTGGATAGGGTGATTTTGCGATCTGCTTTCATATAACTCTCATCGCAACTGAGTACCATTCAATAAAAAAAAATTGTGAAGTTTGTAGTTTCACATGCAAAAATTCACACAAAGTAAACAGAGATGACCATTCCGATATTCAAGCATCGTTGTCCTTTTTACTTCATTCTGTTTGATTTTACTATTCAATTTGATTACCCGTGGCCAAAAGTAAGATTCATCGTATTCCCCCATTGCCACATTGAGACAGTTTGTAACTTTACTGGTTTCAATCAAGTATACCACTTAATATAAGTAAGGTTTGAAGATTTAGCTTTTCGCATGCATATTTCATACAACTTCCTTTGGAAATAAGTGCCATTACTAAATTCTGTTTGATGTTTGGAGACTTACAGGTAAATAAATACTATTCTAATGAACCACAAAGACCAAATTTTTGGTATTTAACAATCATTAGATCATTCACACTATCCTTTTTTTTTTTTTTTTTTTTTTTTTCCCGTTGTTTGTTTGGTTACAGGAGTCCAGCAGCGGATTATGACAGTGAGTTATTAGTTTGCAATGTAAAAGTTTCTGAATTCGATACAGTATACATCTGCAGCTCTCTTAACATTTGGCTATTTTATCGCTCGGGTGCATGCTTCATACAAATTGCTTCGGAAATAAATATGTTTTTTTTTAAAAAGAAAAAAAAACATTTGCTCTTTGCGGTTTTTCATGAAAATAAGTTCTATTTAAAATAATCCCCAGTACATGCACTTCCAATTTTTTAAGCATATCTTACCTTATTAACATATTTTGTTTGCTTTCTGTATATTGTTTGAGTGCAAGCGTTTCACAATGAGATTCAGCATATTATGGTGGTAAGATGTTAAGTAGCAGTTTATGGGTTCGATCCCGTATACCTTTGCATAGGATTGGGTGATTTGGCCGTTTGCATACGTTTTTCAGAAATTTGTTGCGCAGTTATATACTTTTATTAAATTGCTTTGAGGTTTTCGTGGCTTGCATATAAATGAATGCCTTTCAAAATAATCACCAGAGGTCGCACTCTTGTTGTTTTAGCATCGTTTGCCTCATCGCTCAATTCTGTTGGATTTCATTATATTCTTTGATTAATCGCGTCCCACAGTAAGATTAGTCGTATTATATTGGTGAGACTTTAGTTTGTGGAGTAGAAGTTTCTGTGTTCAGTATCATATACCATTGCTATAGACGTAGGATTTGTCGGGATCGATGCTCGCTGCAACTACTGAGATAAAAAAAAGTGAGATTTATTGAAAATTAAAAACTAATGGTTGAAAAATTTTTTAATTAAATTTTCCTTGTAAACTATTTCTATCAGTATTACTTCTGCGTCACTCAGGGCAATTGCCCCAGCTACTCATTTAACATCGTTTTACTAGGAAGACATTGCGACCAAGACAAACTGACTGTTCCTCAGCTGCCTTTAATGAACATGATGGATCTTCGATTAAGTCTAGGTGCAAGTTGACTTCTTTCCAATGATGATACCGACCCACCAACCAATTAGGCCAACGCGTCTTGTACCACTTTCCTATGTTTCAACGTAAAAATATTCATGATGTTTCGTTTGTGAGCACTTTTATCTATAAATAAATCATTGTAGTATGAAGAATAGATAAAAAAATATAAAAACGATAATAAGATTCAAAATTATTGAGATTATTTTTCTAGTTTTAAGGTCATTACGAATGGACAATAAAGTGGAGTATTCTTTTAAACATTTATTGTTTCCGCTGGTGTGGATCAATGAATTTCAGAAAGTTTAACTTCTGAACTCTTCTGCAACTAATATTAATGCATATCAAAATTATATCCATTGAGAAATTAGAGCAATTTTGTTTTTGACGCCATTCTGCATTTATCTTAAATTATATTCGCATTTCTACGTAACTTTTTCTACGTTGGATGTGCTTTGAAATCTTGTAAGTGGGCGTTAAATGCATTTCATGTTCAAGAACTATTTGAAATATGATATAGTTTTTATTCCTAATGTTACAGAGGGCTGAAAAGAGAAATCAATTGCAGCCAGTATCAATATAATTAGTAATGTTTTAGCAGTTTCTCTTGATATATTTAAAAATACATCTCATTGTTAATAATTAGTATTGCTTGATTTTAAATATTTCTTTTTACCCAAGCCTTTCATTACATTGTAAGAAATTGTTGAAATATGATTGATGCTGGTTTCCTGTTGACATCCCCTCCCACGTTCAGGTCATTGTTTATTCTCTTTGAAAGAAGTAGGTGTAAAGGTGGAGAACTTGGCGTCATACAGGTAGCCTTGGGCCTTTAATTCCAGCTGTAATTAGCTCCGTTACAGTTTTTGGCGGGAGTTTTGAAGTAGATGTTCGCTAATTTCCATTCTTCCACAATTTGATTTCAAATACTAGTCGCATTGTTCAAAAAGCATATTGGAATGCAACAAATCAATAAAACAATGCAAAATATAAATTAACATTCACAAATTATTTTAATTTTAAACCATATCAATAATTTCAACTAATTTCCAACACAATAAAAAAGGTGAAATATATCAATCCAAATGAAATAATTACTTAGAAAGGGACAATTTCATGATATAATCATGGGTAGAGAAAGTAATCTAGAGAGCTCAATTTCTTCTTACAACTATTCTGAAAAACTTGGAAAAGATGATATGAATAATGAGAAAATAAGTACTAACGAAATGATAGCTACTCAACTCGATTCTAAAGCAATATAAAAGTATAAAAAATTCAAAATGAAAAATTATAAAATGTATTTAAATTTAATTTTTAATAAAGGAATTGCTATCTTAAAAGTATTTAATAATGTGGGTGTTATTTCTGCGTTCAACAGGGGAAAATATTTTTAAAAAGCGTGTATTTAGAGCTGTCAAAGGACTCATTTCTATATAATAAGGACATAAATGCACATACTCGCATTCATTTGCAGCATTGTTGCAACTCATTTACAACATTAAATTTATTGAGGTATCAAAGAAAGCTTTTTGGATGATTTCAGGTTTTGAACTAATGAATTTTCTGATTTAGATAAAGTTAAAAACTAATCGATTATATCATTTTTGATGCCTATTTTATTTATTGTAAAGTGTGGCCAAGGATCAATTTTGAATTACTTAAATATGTTATTACCCATGGATGCAAAAATATTATTCAGCAATCTTTTTTTTAATACTCAATACTTTTTTTCAATATTCTTTTTTTTAATAATTTTAATTCGAATATCACCCATGGTGATATTCGAATAATGTCTCAGTTGAAACGATTATGTTTATGGAAAAATGTAATAATACTTTTATTGTTCATAAAACTGGCAAAAAGTTTCCTTCAAGCGCTATTCAAGAATTGCTAACATATCTGGAGAAAAGTCATAATTATCCTCGGGTGATATGTCGCGTTGGCAATCAAAATAAACCACTCACCTAATGCCCTATGCATTATCTATTTCTCTAAAAAATGACGACAAATATTAATGAAATGATGGTTATTAGCGAAAATATAGATATAAATAATTATAGCATGTATAAGCAAAATATAAAAGGGAAAACCAATTCCTTTGAAGCCATTAGATATCATGAAATTATTGAATATATTAAGTTGAGGAATAAGCTCGTACCGTTTTTACCAAAGACTTCTATTTAAGCATAAAACAACAATTACGTCAATAAGTTAATCAATTTTCGCTGTTATTGCTTACAACCTCTTCCCACCTCCCGACCCATTTGTTGATGCCGTTCCACCAAAAATCGACTGGTCTGATGTCAAAAAAATTGTCGAACCAGTTTTTAAAGACTTTTTGTTATCAAAGGTTACGCCCTTCATATGGTTTGACAAAGAGCTGAAAAGATGGTAATCGTTCTGTGCAAGGTCCGGGGAATTCGGCGGATGCTCAAGGACCTCCCATTCGAGCTCTTGGAGTGCGACTTTCACGATTTGCGCAACATGGGGCCTGACGTTGTCGTGAAAAGGTATGGTTTGATCATGTCCGTCAGGTCTTTTCAGTCGAATAGCCTCATTCAAGTGGTGTAGAGCTCCTTGTTGACTGTAGCATACTTTTCAAGCATTTCCCAGTGCACCAAGAGGTCCTTAAAAACTCGCTTAACAACTTCATTTATAACGGACCAGTTGATTTTTGGCGGAACGCCATCAACAAATGGGTCGAGAGGCGGGAAGATGTTGTAAAAAGCAACAGCGATTTTATAATTGATGAACTTATTCATATAATTATTGTTCTTTGGTAAAAACGCTTCGAACTTACTCCGCAATATAATGTAAGCTCACAAATATCCAATAATACATTTAAATTTCTAGCAATCATTTTACATTTAATTTTCAAGGCTTTCGCTAGTCAAAATGAGGATTATTGACAAATTAAATATAATTATAACTACTTGTGCATAATTTGTGGTTTCCTGTGATGGACGTTATCATGACATCAAATTGTTGCATCGCCACATGAATCCCGCAAAACTGGATGATAGAAAACTACTCCTAAAAGATGCAAAGTCTTGAAGCTCTATTCTGGAATGCTTTTAGCTCATATTGAAGCGCCTTTAAATTTAAAAATATGATCAGGATTCAAGGTCAACATCATAGCTCGCACCTTTTTCTCCACAGCAGTGGAAGGACATGTGATGTCACAAATTAAAATAGGCATGTTCCCAATTCAGGGAGCTCCGGCAATCCAGAGAGACAGATGGGGCTCAATCTGACAGCCGTGGCAAGCCAAACTCTCGAGACGATATTACAAAAAGCGCCGTGCAGATAATCAGCAAATAGAGATTAAATCGTATCTCGAATACATGATTTTCGTTCAAATTTTTAACATTACAAATAAGGCTGCAGTGGTATGGCTGGTGAGAGTGCCTTTCTCATCACTGGAATCTTGTCTTAAATGAAGGTCCACCTTTCCCTCTAAGATCCGCTAGAAAAGATCGTTGTTGCAAAGTCCTGCAAGTGAAATGACATTTCTAGGAATCGAAAATAAAATACTGGAGCTCTTCTGCTGCGAAATGATAAAGACTTGGCTGCTTATAGTCAGCAAGTACAGAAAAATCTTGGTTAGGTACATAAAAATATGCTAGTGACACAGCAAGACGTTACAAGACTAAAAAATTTCTTTAGTAAAAGTTCTATTTAGTTTTCAACAGCGGATACTGGTTTGCGATAAAAAATTATATTTTCCTCGAAAGACAAATTCATTTTGCCTAACACATCTATAAATAAAAAAGTGATCAAAATTTTTTGCAGTATTTATACTGAGAAATATATATTTTGTTTTAAAGCATTTTTTTTTAAATAAAGTAAATAGAAGTCGAACTTCCCTGGCCATTTTCGTGAAGAAATATATCGCCGAGTATTATAAAGCACAGCTAAAGGCGAAATTGAAGTGCAAAAATGCCTAAGGTATTTATTAAGCTCACATTTTTTTTATATTTTTAGAATACGCAAATTTTAAATTTGTTTCTATAAAAATAAATGAACGGCTTTGACTTTACTTTGTATAAGTCCAATAAAGTTTATTTGAATTTATTTTTGCAAATTAATATATAAGTCAGGTTACAGAAAATGTTTTTAAAAAGTTAAATCGCTTTAAAAATGAAGAAATAAAAAAAGGAGATTAATAAGTAGGTCGAAAAAATTCAAATTTTATTATTTAAGTAAACATTTACATTTATTATGAATGAGTGATTCTTTCTCTCAGATACACACACATTCATTAATTTAATTTAATCTTAAATGGTTTATTTTGATTTGGGCCACTTGCACGTTGAAACAAAAGGTGATGAATTGGCCCCATCGACTTATTCTATTCGAAATGGAAACTGTGTCGAAATACCTTTTGCATGAATTCAAGAATCATTTTGGTGTTGCCAAAACCATGTTTCGACAATCCGCTTCACATTTGTTCAATGAATAGGCACGTTTACAACAGAAAACACACACGCACAAAAAAAAAAAAAAAAAAAAAAATATCAACCATTTCAAACTTAAATTTCGAAAGGACAGTTTAAAATTTATTTATCACTTGAAAACATTTGAGATATATTTATTATATTATATAAGATATATTTATTAACATGAAAACATTTGAGAAAAAAAATGTTACACAAAAGAGAAAGTGATGATCTAACCTTGGCTTACTAATAGCACATCAGTCTTCCAAGCGTAAAGTTACGGGTTCAGTCCCAGCCACTGTTGAACAACGAAGAGGGATACTGCGCATCTGTATTCTCATGTAGGTCTGTTGTGATTCGGGCTTGGGACTTGATCGTGTTTTCACCTTAGCACGACTGAATACGATCCTCCATGTAAGAAAAATATTCCCGGAAAGCAATTTACGCCCTGGGTGCTAAGATGCCTTAATTTGGCCTTCCGATGTTAGGCTACGCACTACGTAGTGTGCAAAGGAAAGAGGTCAATTTCACTTTTAGCAAAATTTCTTCCCATAACACCTAAGAGGAATAAACATCTTTTACTAACACAGTTTATTAATAAAATATATTTGATTTTTAGGATACTATTCCACTCACAACAAGGGGCGGTGGCTTTTGTCTAACAGGGCAACCAATGGCTTCACTGCCGTGGATCCCGAAATTGAGTGAGTCTCATTAATTTAAAAGAAGTGACAGTGTTCAGGACACTGGACCTGGTTTACTACCTCAGAGGTATCATTTCACATGAAGTACATCGCGACTACAACTTGTTTTATGTATCGCAAGAGCCATGAGAAAACATGACGGATATTCAGTTGTTTCGAGATTCGAATTCTTAATCTTTTGATAAAGAGAACGAACGCCCTCATGAACCAGAACACTTTAACTCACATTTAAAATAACGGAAAGACGTGTTTTCCATCTTGATGAAACAATTGTGTATTATTTGAGAAACAGAAAATTAAAGTCATCATATTCGTAGTCAGAACACTAGTATGAAAATAAGACAAATATTCGTAAAAATGGATAATAAAGATATCAACAATCAATATGAAATTAATACATGAAAATAATTAGGGATATTAAATGAAATTGTATTTAGAGCATTAAGCAAAATTTATCACCTTATTGACAGGTAGATAAGAGTCGGAGGATATCATGAGCATCTGCCACGTCATGTCCTTCAGAAGAGCGTTTCTCAAATTTTGTTTCAAGGGAGGAAACTTTGAAAATCCCAAGTTATTTTATAATTAGTTAAATAAAATAACTTAATACTATCAATTCGCTTGAAATGATTTGTAAATCAAGCGTATTTTAGCGATGTCAAATATGTTTCTCTCAAATCCAAACAAAATTCATTAAGGATTGTAAATGATTTAGGCAAATCTAACAAATACCGAGATTTGAAAAGTATTCAGTTATCTTGAAGTGTAACGACAGTAAATCATTTCAATATTTCATAATGTTGTTTTTATGAGTTAACTCCCAAATATAAACTTAACTACATGTTGGAACGAAGCAAGCTAACGATATTGATTCCTTTTCCACATCACCCAAGAGGTAGGAATCCAGATGCGTTTTTTTTTAAGTGGTGTCGCAGAAACTGCCCTAATTCCACTTTTACACAGCAAAATTTGCTTTTTATTCCATAATTAAGAGCAATATGTGTTAGTAGTATTTCCAGAATGAATCAACAATTCTAAATATCGCTCATTATAGTGCTGACAAAACGCTCTTCCTTATGACATATTTGTAAACGTCCACTCAAATTTCTGAATAATTATCATTCAGTTTGAGAGTGCTTATGACAAATATTGCAAATATTTCGTATTTAATTCCATGGATTATTAACTAACTTTTTATGCTAATGAGCAATGATTGTTGTTTCCTCTACTCAAATACTGAGGAACAAAGTAAATAAGTTTGTCTCCCTTTTGATATTAAATGGGAGTAAAATCATATTATAAGTATATAGTCACTGCTGTTTGATCTTTTTATGCACATGTCACTTTCTAGAATATTACTTTCCAGGTTTTAGAAAACACCATTGAATCGGCTGTAATGATTAACCTTATTTCCTCGGAAAATCAGTGTGACGAATTACCTCCTCATATTTAGAATGTATGCTTATTAAATAAAATTATTGAAATTAATTAAAATTTAAATAATTTCAAATTTACAAAATGCGAAGTTTCCAATATCAGTAAGTGTGTTAAAATTATTCTGTTAATATGTTTAAATTCTCCGGAATCATGAACAATATTTAAGAATAAACAATACAACTATTTCAATATAATAATGATTTTGATGGAATACTTGGAAAAAATTCATTAATTCTGTATATTTTATTTATTCATTTATTTTTGTTCTAAAGCGTAAAATATGTTCATTCAAATAAAATTCCGCTGTCCTATCCTTGAATGTATGAGAGACATTGCTTAAATGACCAAAAAATGAAAATTGCATAATAAAAAACTGACCATGACATAAGGAAATAATACGTTATTTATTCTGATGAAAAAAAATTAATTTAGATTCCCAAGACGATTGTCAATATTATTAGCATTGTCTGGGTATAGAAGAAGAAACTTATTCTAACAGACCGTTAGGGGAGTAGGTAGTTTAATAGTTTGGGTATATGTTGGCTACGTTGGAAAGACCAATCTAATATTTCAGGATGAAAGACAGAAACATACAGATTTCATTCAAATTTTTAATCCAGAGCTTCTTCCCTATGACGCTAAGCTAGGCGGAGGATATTGTATATTTCAGCAATATGGAGCATCAATTCACCCGGCCAATGGTGTTAAAAAATTAGGTTGAAACATATGATGCTCGGGTTTTACTATATCCTGCTAAAAGTCCAGAAAGCAATAATTGTTGAAAATATATGGTCAGCAATTGTTCAACGTTTTTAGGCGGGAGGCAAGCAATATGAATATTTATTCGAATTTCATCGATTCTTAAACCAAAATTTAAGACTCATATGATTCAATGGCAAATAATATTCTTGAAGTAACTGAAGCAAATGACAGAAGAATTCCTTATTAATAAGACTTATTTTCATTAATTTAAAACTGTCTTTCTACTATTTTCACACAGTATGATGTGAATGAAATTAATTTTTATTTGTAATAAGCAAGTTTTTTTATTTCATGTTACAGATACAGTTGTCTGATTGTAAATTAAAGTGTTGTAATGAAATTATTTGGTAAAAAATTGAAAGTTGTACTCTTATTTGAAAAAAAAAAAACCCAGTGTCCTACTTTTTCCCAGCAGTGTATTGATTTCTAGACATTTATTGAAAAACATATAAGCAAATCAGAAACTTCGGTATTAAGAATAATTGCAAAAATTATATAAAACTGGAAAATATAAATCTATGAAAATATCGTAATTTTCT
The DNA here is from genome assembly GCA_030067965.1 of Latrodectus elegans. NCBI lineage: Eukaryota > Metazoa > Arthropoda > Arachnida > Araneae > Theridiidae > Latrodectus > Latrodectus elegans. The sequence continues at coordinate 62,488,946 of CM057818.1, read as the reverse complement.
TAGATTATTATAAAACCTCAACTTCAGACTAGTGAAATATTTTAATTTGTTCATTTTAAGTAAAAATTTGTTATATTTTTGTTCTCTGACTGTTCTTAATTATTTTCGAATATAACTCAGTAGCATCAGATTCAATAAAGAGGATTAGTAATATCGACACCTAATTGAACTGCTTGTCAATGGTAGAGTATGTTGTTTATACCTTTTTCGTGATTGAGACTATAGTATCTTTTATATATTTGATCATTCACTGCCACATAGATCTATATTAATTGTCGCGTGGCAACCATTGGATGGTATTTGGCAGTCATCCTTAAGGAATGCTTCAGATCTTTTATGCATGTTGGATTTTCCTTCAGATACCGTAAATATAATCTTTTGTCACACATGAAAATAGTTAACTTCTCATCACTCTTAATGATTTTTAAAAGTCACCATCTAGAACGCATGATATTAAACTTATTCACATCATGATAATTATAATTTGTCAAATGCAGCTAATAACAGGAAGTCGCCATCAGACATGAATGGTATATAGTCTTCACCAATGATTATATTAAAAAGTCGTAGTCGATGATTAATAAAAAAAAGTCAACATTGATTAAAGGTTGAAAGTCATCACCAGTAATGAATAATTAAAAGTCGTCCTCATTGATTAATGGATAAAAGTCGTCGCCAATGATTATAAGTAAAATGTCGTCGCCAATGATTATAAGTAAAATGTCGTCACCAATGATTATAAGTACAATGTCGTCGCCAGTGATTTGAAGAAAATATCGTCGCCAGTGATTGGAAACAAAATGTCGTCGCCTGTGATTGATAATAAAAATTAGTCATCAGTGATGTATATTAGAAAGTCATCTGCATCTACAAATGTATCTCCCTGTCTGCACACTTGTTGCCTTTTCTTGTAAGTGTTCTTCCCCGTTTTTTCCGGATATAATTATTAAATGAAGTTATTACTTTCTCATATATTTTTTATACATCAATTATTTTGTTGAACGAAAATTCTTGTAAAATAATAAATCCCAGAAAATGGCTAATGGGTTTTTCGGTGACCATTTTCTTTAATCAATGGAATTCCTTAAAAGTAGCTTGAATTTCAGTTTTGTTTGAGCTCTAAGACTTTAGAAAATTCCCATTTCTGATTAGTCGGTTAAGAATGGGTTAAATCTACTGTATTTTATGCATGAATGAGAATTAAAAGTCACTCGAATTTTAAAATATTTTTTCTCAATCACTCCTTTAAAGAAGGTTTTTTTAAGAATCCTTTAAGGTAATAATTTTAACTGAAAATTGTAAATTAAAAAAAAAAATTTAACTATTTAACTGAATTGAAAAGTGTTACTTTATGGAGATGCTATGTAAGATTAAGAAGTTGATTGTAAGAACAAAACATTGTAAACAGTTATAAATTCTTGATATCATAAAGTTCTTTCTCATTTAAAATAATTCCATGTTCTAAACACTTTCGCAAATTATTTAACTTCGTCGTAAAATGTATAACAATATACTTAAATTTTTATATAGTAAGTTTTATAATATATCTAAATTAACTAATACGTTTTCGCTCGTAAAAATGAATATATTTTGACATAAAATAAAAATATATCAATTTCCAGAGTAACAACCATATACTGAAAAAATATTATTCTATTGAATCTTATTGTTTCTGACGAAGTTACTAAGGCTAATTTATTTTTTCAATTCAAATTAGTACTTGTATAGGGAACAATATATCTATGTGTTAGTGTTTATTCCAAAATCTCCCTTTTCTTAATAACGAAAAGGCAAACATTTTCTGTCTTAGTTTTACTTCATAAAAAAATTTAAAACTAACTTATTTCTTTATAGGTTTCTGTTATAATGATGGAATTTCATTTATTTTAACTAACTGTTTGCAGTATCGTAAATGTAACCATATTGAAAAGTATTTTGTAGGTTATTTGAAAATAGACCATATATTTATTTTAGATAAAATAGTGTGTGTGTTTGCTAGTGCCTATGTTGAAATTATTACCATTAAGTAAGGAATTATCTTTCTTGATTTTTTTTATTTCCTAATGAACATTTTTAAAAATTTCATATGAAATGAAAAAAATGCATAAAAAAATTAGTAATATCAGAATTATTCATCATACATTCAATATTATTTTGAGAAAATGAAAGCAATTTTGACTACATATTACGGAACATTTTTCTAACAGAAAGTAAAGAATGAATATTTATTGCATCAATTTATGGAATACGCAAATAATTAAGATAAATTCACCACTAAATGAAAATGAGAATGTTATAAGTATCTTAATATTAAAAATATATGAAAGGATGGAATAAAATCTAATTCACATACACTTGAAGAAAAATCATCTTTATTTTCGAGTGCAATTTATCTATGATACACTTTTCTGAATTATTTTCTCAACATTTGTATTTTAAAAATAAAGCCTGCCAAATAATACTTTTTTCTGAAATGCAACAAATTATAAAAGATTATGCACTTTTAAAAGTATAATCAGTTTTAACTTGTCAATACCTTTATTAGTATAATATGATTCTTATTTTCAATCTTATTAAGAAAAAGTCTTGTTTGATTCAAAAATTCCTGCATAACATAAAATTCAATATCTTACATCGTTTTTACAACCAAAGACTATAAACTGTGTTATATTTATAATACTTTATGAATGCAATTTAAGTTATTAATAATAGGCGACATTTTAACTGGAGGAAGATAAACTTTGAAGTGGTAAACATGAGTACATTTTATTCATGCATCGCATGTAAGGGATGGGATTTATCGAACGGTTGTACCAATAACGTTAAAAAGAAAATAATTTCTACAAGTATTCTAAGCTAGAATCTTTCACAAATTTCATCAGCATTTATATTACAATATTTTTAAAGCCAGAATAAACTTAATAACTTTTACAAATTAAATTTTTTCTAAATTAGTTATGTAATATCGTTACTTACGTATTATCCTGCCGACTTTTTTTTCTTAAAAATAATGTCGTGGAATTTTTACGAGTTAAATCACTTTTTTATCCAAAATGTGAAAGAAAAGCAGAACACTTTATTAATATTTTTAACAATATGTGAAAACTTTATTTGAAATTTATATGGTGATGAATTGAATTAATAGATATGTATTTTTTCGCAGATAGGGTTGATGTGACGATACTGTAATATCTTTATAGGTAATAAAATACGAAATGTTCAACAAAACAGTGTAAATTATAGTATTTGAAAATAGAATAATATAAGTATATTTATTTTTGCTTGCAATATATATGTTGTTAACTTGGAGTAGAAATTACTTTTACGGAAAATATAGAATAAAATGTAAATCTAAATAGTAAAAATTTCAAAAATTATTTTAAAATTAGACTTTTCAGTTACATGCCGAACAGAGTGTTAATATGCATTTCTATACAGAATAATATGGAATTAATTTCAATGATAATTTTTACTATGATAAATAGCTTACATAACATAACTGCTGCCTATATAAAAGTTTAAAAAGTATGGACAATATGCGGTCATTCAGAATTAGGTTCGAAAACGGTCACCGAATAAAGCCTATTATCAGTATGTGGTAATATGGCGTAGTTTTGAAACATGATAAAAACTTAGAAGCTTTGGGCTCATTTTTGATTACACTATTGATGTAAGTCCGAAATTCCAAGTTTGAGATTTTATAATAAAAAATGTATTATTCCATATATTCGAAAAGAAAATTTAAGATAACATTGGTCGATAAAAAAATTACTGGTTAAAAGCAGTTTCAGTACTACTATAAATTTTTGCTTAGCTCTTTCAAAAGACAGGGAGATACATTGTATCAGAGACAAATCTCATCATTTACAAGTTCCATTTCCGACGGATTTTCGACTTTGGAACAGTGCACCTCTCCGTAACAGATTGCTTTAGGAGAAGTGCCTTGCTCCTTGTCAAAATCCCCGTCTTCAATAGAATTTGTAAAGAAGGGTCTGGATCTGATGAATAGGTCGAAGTTTCCCAGTCCATGGGTTCTTCCTCATCGAGGAGGATGGAACCCTTGGTTAGGAAGACGTTCAACTCCGCGAAAATGTCAGGACTGGGTTCCCAGTCCATCGGCTCAACAGCGTCAGGGTTAGGAACTGGTACTGACATCATGAACATTAGGCTTAGCGAACAGTACAAGATATTAAATAAATAAAGCCCAAAACTTATAAATATTTGCTTAATTCAATTAAATTAGTAAAATTATAAGTACAATTTACAAATTTATACAAATGTATACAGACGTATCCGCTATAATTACTGAAATATCTTTATACGTTTTCGAGTAAACAAACACAGAACTTGACTCTAAAGTTTTAAATGGCGTCTTGGCTGACCATCACAAATTGCAAGTCAGCCAATAAGAAGTCTATAAATGAGTTAGCACTCCACGCACAATTTCACAGTATGAAAGAACAGGGTTATTGTGTTAGGAAGTAAGATTTTATCTCAGAATAAAACGCTAAATCCTGATTTAAAATTTACAGATATATTCCGTTATTTGTGCTATTTTTCGAAAATTAAATTCTAAAGTACCTGTTATTTATCATTTTTTATTATATAAGTCTTGTAAATATTTTTACCCGTTCATTGTCAATAATTTTCCTTTTTGGCTGACTTTAATCGTGATTTAATTCGCACGTTTGGTTTTGTATTATATAAAACAATTTTAAATAAGATAAAACTTATTCACATAATAAAAGTAGAAAATGTCGTAAATTAATTAATGTCATTCTGTTGAATGAACAGCAATATTAAACTTTAATAGCTGCAGGTAAAGTTAGGACTGGTTTCTATTCAACTGCCACACATAGGTTAAATGCAAAACATAAAGTGTAAAGTAATTCAGTAAAAATAACTTTGATTCTAAAAGAAGCTAGTAGAAAAGATCTAATATAATAATATCTTAATTACAATAGTCATTTAATCTATGTCGAATGTTCCTGGGTATAATTCATGTTAAATAATCTTAGCACAAAATGTGGCACATTAATTGGGTTATAAATGCTTAAAATGACGTTGAACCAGCATAGCGACTCAAATAGTATTCTCAAATTTCATTGTGGTTGGCGCCTTGTTTATAAAATGTTTTAACAGAAATAATAAATTAGTCACGTAACAAAGAACAAAATTAGTTCGAAAATTATTTATGAATTCTTTTCAAGAAATTGCTACTGAAATAAATAATTAATTTCCTGTTATTTAACAGAGATCAATATGGAACTAGAGAACATCCTTTCGCCACACCAATTTTATCGCAGAAGTATAAAAGACTGAATAATTTAGAAGTGTTTGAAAATCAGATACTTTTCACAATCCTCTAGATTTAGAACATTTTTTTTTCTTTAAGAACAAATATAATCTAGTAAGAGATTACAAGCTTTAATTAAAATTTTTACAATTTGAGAGAACAAAAATGCTTACTAAAAATATTTATGAAGCAGGAATCCGCGAGTCGACACTGTGCTCTAAATTTTCACTGCACGTTTCTAAAATCTACAAGAAAACAACTCTTAACAACTATTGAAGAAGATTTAAGGAACTATCACACATTTTTCCTAAAAAGTAGTATCGGATTTCATAGATTTATTTTTAAATCTAAATTTTACTTCCGGAAGAAAGTTATATTCAAATCAAACACAGTCATTAAACAGGCAGAACATGAAATGTGTCAGATGGTTTCTCGTGAAAATGAATGTTTTCAAAGTAAATATTAACGTTTTCACTATGTTTTATTTGCGCCTCACAGGCGGCCAAATTTTCACACACACCCGATGTATGCGCATGCAAAAAGAGAAAGCGCAAAACTTATCTCCTATATCATTTCTTCTACTGGCAACGATGCGTATTTAGCTTAACTTGTATATTTAACTGTTTTCAAATTAACAGTTTTCAGACTTAACGTGTATTTAACTTTTTGTGCTCGACTGGGTCAAGTATTGAACCCGTTGCCATCCACAAGTGTGAGTCCCGTAAATTCTTAGTTTTCCAACAGTATTACCTCTCTTCTTGAATTTATTAATTTTTTTTATCTTTCCTCCAATTCTTAAGAACCAGTATTAGATTTTTTAATAATTTTTTTCCGCCAGTGTTCCATTTTAAATATTATTTTTAAAATTTCTTTGTTGCAATAATTATATAATTCTTCCATTTAAAATAATTAAGATTTGGATGCATGCAGCAGTTATTTTATTTAATTGAATTATTTATTATTTATTTATTTTTTATGATAGTAATGAATATTTTTCTGTAGTGAAGCTTCTCTAAAATATACCCTGCCTTCTAGTATAGATCGAAGATTTTCGATTGTAACTAGATTTTTTTTATCAATATTAGTCAACTAATTCAATGAAATCTCGTAAGAAAAATCTTTTTGTCAAATGAAAAATAAATGATGACCAATTGATTTTCAATGATTTATGGTAAGAGATTGTCGCCAGTATTTATTAAATGGTCACCATTTAAAAGTTCTCACCAGTGATTAAAAGCAGATTGTTCTCATGATTGATTTATGCACTTATTCTTACATAGAGGTGCAGGCGAACCTCAGACTGTACCTTTAGGTTAACGGGATTGGAATACTCGCTCATCACCAAGTGCCTTGTCATTTTGAACCACAATCAGGTAATGAGGTCACACCTGAACTGCCACCCTCCTCTCCACACCAGTGGAAAGACTTTGGACGTCATATATTAACGTGTACAAGTCCCCAACCCACGGAGCTCCAGCTAATTAAAAAGGAGCCACTTCTCCTTTCTAATAAATGTTATCACAAATAATTAAAAGTAAAAGGTTCTCACACTATAGTATAACGGTAGAGCGTGATTTTGAGTGATATACACTCGTATCCATAAATTAAGGATAATGCAAGTTCATCCAAAAAAAAGAGGAAGAATCAAAACAAATGTGACTTTTTTGAAAAGTCTATTTATTTAAAAAAAAAAGCGTAAAGAGTGAAAAAGATGCTATATATTTGACATCATTAATAAAAGTTGCGGTTTTTACTCCCTGGAGCAAATTTCAAAAAATAACCTATTTACAAAAACCAATATAACATGTTTGGTATGATAGTTAATACATAGTTTGAACCCTAGACGATGCAATACAGGCCGTACAATGCTTAGGAATGCTGAGTATTAAATTATCGATTTGATCTTTCGAAACATTACAACAATTAATGAATTGATGAATCAAGCAATGCTCTCCAATGTCCTGGTAGACATGTGGGGGGGGGGGTTGACAGGCTGCAATTCGTCAGCTAAGCATGTCCCTCACATGCCCTATTGGATTCAATTCCGGTGAGTATGCTGGCCCGTTCGCACGTGTAATATCCTCGGATTGAAGAATTTCGTCTACTAAATGTGCCCGCTGTTATGTTTACGCTACAATGTTTGCACGCTGAGGGTGGGCGTTGTCATCCATAAACAGAAATTCTGCACCCATGGCGCCCCGAAACAAACGTACATGTTGTTCCAGAAAAACATCCCGATAGATAATGACCTGTTATGGTTACATTCTGAACATATATATTATTTCTGGGACCCAGAATGATTCCTAACCAAATGATCTTGTGCCAACGTAACGGTGTCGTTCAATGGTGTTCTCTTGGTGGTAACGTGTACCTGGCCCTCTTCATATGAAAGTCCGGTGAGAATCAGAGTGAAAGCTAAACCTGTACTCGTCGGAAAACATCACACAAGACCACTGTTTCAGGGTCGCTATCCCAGGCCAACCGCAGGCGACTGTGAGTTGCGGTAAGTGGAACATATCTGCCAAGCATATAGACCTTACCTACGAGCATATAGACCAATGTGCCTTAAGCGTCTGTACACGATCCACCTTGAAACTGTCGTACCGGTATCTGAAGAGAGCTGAGCAGTCAGGTCTGATGCTGTGCTTCGTCTGATTCTTTTGGCAGTAACATCTACATACCTGTCCTCATTCGGCGTTGTGGCTCGGGGCGACCCGTGCTGTAACGTCTACTCACATTACCATAATATAGGAACCGTTGTCAAAGCATGGAGATGACACTCTGGGCGATTCCAAGCTCCTGGGATAATTTCAGTTTTGTACGTCCACATTCCAAATATACCATTATTCTACCACGTAAGAATCATCCAACTGCTTCCTTTGTGCCATAACTATGCGGTTATTGCACTAAAAGGCTTTTAAAACGCTTGTGATCAATTTTGATTTTTTGAAACCATTCCTTATATAACCCTCTCTTAGGCGGGCAGCAAACCTGGTCACCGTCACCCGGACACGGTGGATGGCCTGTGGACATCCACCAACCATCCACGAAATGACGTCACGTATGACGAATTTGAGGCGGAGCTTTCCACCAAACGAAGTATTCAGCATGTTTAATTTTTTTCATCCACAACCGAGTGACAAGTGTATGTTTACTTGATTCGTGCCGTTTGGACAACATGGAATCCAAGTTTTCTCTAGAAATTGAAGAATTTATAATTGAATATTTTAGAAGTAAGTTTAATTTAAATGGTCAATTTTTTTTAGAATTTTAATTTTTGTTTTGTAATATATATTTATGTTTTCGATTTTATTTAAAAATTATATATTTTTCAACAGGTAACAGGTGCATGTGGGATCCAAAAAATGAAAATTATTTTAATAAAAATAAAAAATCTCAACTTTATAAAGATCTCAGTGGAGAAATAACTAACAATTTTGAGAAATATTTCTCTGGTAAGATTTCACTAGATTTTTAACAACTATTTTTTCTTTAATTCTTCCTCAGCAATTTGCTTTTTATAATTTTTTTTTAATATTTTTAGTAAAAATTAACTGAATAAAACGTTTTTAATTGAAACTGCATTTAAAACACTGCAGAAATTTTAGTTTGAATAATATATAATATATTGTTATATTTATTACTTCTTTTATGAATGTATTAAATGCTTCAACTTTTAATATAATAAATAAATGTATTTCTATTTTTTGAGTTTTTATTTAAATATTATGAAACAGACTATGAAATGAAATATAATTATTTATTAACTTAGAATTTTTAATATAATAAAAATGCATAAGTATTTGTACTAAAAAAGTTTGATCACAATTCAGTCTATAATTCATAGTTTAAGAATTCATTTCAAAGAACTATAAACTTTATCTTAAATAATTTGCATGTGCAGTTGAATTAATCTTTAGAAATGTTATTTAAATTTTGTGCTTGTAAAAGATTAACTATTTTAGAACTCTATAATATTTGGATCCTTAAAGTTCTTGATAAAAAATTTTTCACTATGTAATTTTATAAGAACATTTACAGCTTGTTAATACAATAATCATAAATAAAATTACTCTCCAAATTAATACTTTTCATTAAATTTTTATCAGTTTGCATGTGTGTAATCAAGTGCTTAGTGTTGTTTCATCTCAACCAATCCATATGGAAATTGTCTTATTACAATTATTTTAAATATCTCAGTATGGAATTCTCTCTAGCATTGTGTTAATATTGAACATTTTATAATTTATTTGTTAACTATTTTTTAAAGATAATTTGAAAATTTTTTTTTCAGTTGAAACTTTGAAAAAAAAGTGGAAGCCTTTACGCTCCTCATTTTGTAGAGAGGTAAAAAAATTTAAAAATAAGCCCTCAGGTTCTGGTACAAATTCTGTGTATAAATCCAGATGGGTACGCTTCACATCAATGCTGTTCTTGAAAGATGAAAATCCGGAACCCAGCATTGACTCTTTAGAAAATGATGAAAATGAGGTAATTTTTTTATAATTTGATTAAAAATAAATTATATGTAGTTTATTTGCTAAACATATAGTTTGCAATATTGTTTAGTAGCATAAAGTTTTTAAGTCTCAAAACTATCATTGAAATATTTTTTCAAATAATTATTCAACTAAACATAGTCTTAGGCTAATAAAATGACTTGTGTACCAATTGTGTCTTGAAACTCTTCATTATTGATTATAGAAATGGATAATATTTTTATTTCTTTTGCAGTTGAATGTATTTCATTTCTAAATTTTTATATAGATTGCCATTTAATCAGTTTTCAATAAATAATTCTCTGTGTACAAAATAGTTTCTAAAAATTGATTTTTTCAACCAGCGTAAATGAATATTTTAATTGAAATACTGAAATTTACTACAAAACTGATATTAAGTATACTAATGCATGTAGTTTGATGTTTTAATGTGTAATGAAAATATTATAAATGTATATAAATTAATAATAATGATTATTTTAAATGAGACCTAACCTATTCACCCAATAAAAAGATGAAATTGTCGTAAAAGAACTAATATCATATATGATTGATGGAACAGAAAAATTAAGCTGTAGTACAAGGCAGAAGGACTGGTTTCTGTCGAATAGAAAGAATTTGCATTAATATTAAAACATTTATTTGCCTTCTTAAAGAGTATTTAGAGCTGCTGTTAATCATTGGTTTGTTTTTCCAAATGATTGTCTTAAATGATATTCAACTAATTTACAGAAATGCTATATGAAATCGTTACGTTTTCGACTCATTTCTTAATTTTTAAATATAATATGTTACAAATTCCCAAGGAAATTATGCTGATTTTAATTACATCAAATTTATGTCTTTATTAATATAGGCTTAATAACATACTTGTAACTTCAATATTAAAGTGATTTTCCCATTGCCTACCAATTTAAAATCTTTAGAACTAATTTCTTAAAAGTTACGGAATTTATTTGATAAACATAAACTATTAATTGATTCACTGAAGGCAAAATTAGATCTCAAAGAAGATAATTTAAAATATATAACGTAGTAACCTTGACTACTCTATTTATTTCTCAAATGTCGAATAATCCTGAGTCCTTAATATTAAAGATTCTCTGAAAATAAAGTACCGCAATTATTGCATTATAAACGTTTAAAAAAATAAAATGACGATAAATCAACATTACAGTGGAAACAATATTTTAAAATTAATAAGTTGATGACCTTTTTTAGAGAATATGTCAGTGAAATAAAAAATCTCTAAAGTAACAAAGAATAAAATTTATTTGAAAATTATCTTCATGAATTGGTTTCATATAATTAATACAGAAATGAAGGATTTGTTTCCTGTTGTTTAATAGAGATCAGTATCGAACTAGTTAACCTCTCTTCACCATACCAATCTTATCTTAATTTTTTTCAAGTGTTGGAAAACCGGATATTTTTATTTTCATAATCCTAGATTTATCTATAAAACATTTTCTCTCTGTTTCTTAAAAATAAATATCATCTAATAAAAGATCAAAAGGTTTCTTTTAAATTTTTAAAAAACTGAAAAATTAACTAGAATGTTTACAAAGCAGGAATGTGCGTGGATTGGCTCTGTGCTCTAATGTTTCACTGAATATTTATAAAACCTACAACAAAGAGAACTCCGGAATACTATTAAAGAACCACCATTTTTAATAGAAAGCGTTCCCGGATTTTCTGTATTCATTTCTGAATCAGAACCTTATTTGAGGGAAAAAGTGACATTCAAAATAAAACATAGTCACTAGACAGACAGAACATGAAATGTGTCAGCGTGTTCAATGTGTCCGATGGCTTCTTGAATAAACTTTTCATAGTAAATATTAACGTTTTCATTGTGTCGCTTCGCAAGAGAGCAAAATCTCAAGCACGCACCCGATGTATGCGCAAGCAGAATGTAGAAGCTCAATGTTTACTTTTTATTATATTTCATCTCCTAGTATCAAAATTAATGTGCATTTAACTCTTTGCGCTCGAACACATCAAGTATTGAACCCACTATCTTTCGAGCTAGAGAGCACCTTAAGCTCTCACTTAACTAATTGTGTAATCTCGTTGCATAAATTCATATATTTCTTTCTTTATTTTTTTCCGATTCTTAAAAATAAGTTATTAGATTATTTCCTATTAATTTCTTTTTATCAACTTTCAATAAAAAAAAACAATTTTCATACCATTTCTTTTTACTACTAATCATTATTTTAAAGGAAAGAACTGTAATAATCTTATAATTCTTCCCTTTGAAAAATTTTAAGATTTGGGTCAATATAGCAGATTTCATTACTAAAATAATATTTTTCTTCAATGAATATTGAGAAAAAATTCTTAATTGGAATAATTATCTGCAATTATCGGGTATCTTCCAGTTTATAACGTTTTTTAAAAGGCGTAAGTTGCCTCTGGATAGATTTAAATATAAGTTAGTCTGTAATAATGTGTGTGTGCATCAATAGACATTTTTTTCCGTGTTGCAAGCAATTTTATATTTTAAAAATCTTAAGCTGTTCTTTAAAATAATATTCTTTTTAAAAATCTTCAGTTAGGAACACAGACCTGGAATAAAAAGTGTTGACTGAGTTATCGTCAGTCACACCTGAAGTCCTTTAATTATTTTAATTTGCTTACCTTCTTAGCAGCAGACGATTTCAATTTCTATAGGAACTTTTTCACGTGCTTCTGCCAACTTTTAAATTTAATTGCTCTCCTCCTTTTGAAGTTCCGTAATGCACCTTTTTAATGTGTTCCATACGTGATTTACATAAGGTATTTTGTTTTTCTTGGTGGAAATGGCTAGATTTATTATTGTTTTTTATTTATTCATTATTTTTTTATTTTTATTATTTTTATTTTATTTTATTTATTTATTTATTTTTTTTTGGAATTTGCTTGATTTGTTACTTAAAATTATTTTCTTGGATAGTAAAAGATCTCTATGAATTATTAAGAGTAACTTCAGTCATATTTTGATGATAAAAAATTATTTTGTCAAGTAATACAGTTCTAAAATGGTATTTTAAATTTTTGACGAATTTTGTGAAGAAACTCAATTTTACTCAATGCGAGCTATTAGCCTACGAGCGTAAAGCTCCGAAACTGTTTCTGTGGTATTACTACTAATCAAATACTTCGCTCTTTGACAAGCATTTTTTTCTAATTTATAAAATTTGGTACTGGAATCCATCTTAAAAGAGAACAAGAAATCAAGAATTTTTATTCCCCTGTATGAAAAGAAGTATTGCTTTTCCATTAATGTCTATATAGACAGTGAAGCCCTTAGTCAATTTTGGTGCATGATTTATAGACAATTCTTATGTTTTATTTGTTCGTCACATCTATTATCATTAATTGTAAATTACTTAAATATACTCAAAAAAAAAATTTCTGACCATGTACATGCCCAATGCATTTTTTTTTTAAATTTTATAAAAAATTTTCTTAGAATTCTAAATGACGCTGAGGCTTTTCATTCGATACATATTCTGGGAGCTTGCAGATAAAAATAATTTTTTCTTAAAAGTGTTAAACAATTCGTCTAGTTTCGCTACATGAACATACTTTAATGTGAATTAACATTTTTTTCTTTAATATTTATTCTCCTTTAAGCATTTATGTTGAAATGGAACAGGTTCATTATGTTAACACAGGCTATGACATTTTATAGATTTTGATTATTTATTGTTGAAAACTAAATTAATTGATTACAAACCATTCCAAGTTTCTTTCTTGGTAAACAAGCACATGTCTGCTCTGAATGTTAATTATATGACTGCTAAAAATAGCTTGATAAAGCTAAAAATTTTCATAATCAGTATGTTATGTTGTTTTATTATTTAACCAATAGAAATTGTGGAATGAGCAACTGTTTTAAGAAAGTTTAAAGTCTTTTTATTTGTTTGTTATACTGTGAAATATAATGGGTTCAAAATTAGCTAATGTTATAAGGTATATTACTTACCTTATACTTTGATTGTATGTAATATTTATGTATAAAGTAACTAAATTTAGATTCTTAATTTTGATAAATTTTGATAATAAAAGGTGCTGGGTTCTGCCTTAAATGAAACTCTTATTTTTATATTTCCTTTTGCATAGGTTAGTTCCTTTAAAAATTGTATTTTTTTTTAAAATTATGTTTTCAATTTTTGTGTCTAGATCATTTAGATTATCATTTTTCATTATTTTAACTCTCTCCCTTTCAGGTTTCATACTATGCTCAATGTTTGTAATGCTATAGTTTTGAACTACAAATCTTGTAAACGTGTAAATAACAAAAATATCTTAATTTTTTCATATACAATTTCAGAAATAATGGATTGGTCAGTTCCATTTTTATGCATACGAGAGGTTTTTATTTTAGTAAAATGTTATTAGCCAAACTGTTTGTGTTAACGTTATATGGTAATTTTTGGATCGATTAACACAAGGAGATTACAGATTAGAAAGACCTTGAAATACAATTTATTTAATTTGATGAACACACCACTATTCACAGTGCCCTTTATGAGTGCTCATAGTTATACGGGTTGTAAAAGTCGAATTATACTCTAATGAAAGTGGTAGCAATCATGTTAACGAAGCAGATGAGTTTATTTACTCAAAATAAAATAATAACCCGATGAATGAATATTATATCCATTGAGTCCGTTTGGATATAATAATTATTCAAAAATTTAAAATATTAATTTTTTTTTCGAATTTTTATTGTTTTGAAATATTATATGATGTGCTATTTAATTTCCTAAAAGGGAAATTTTGTAATAGAATTCATAAGCAATATTCGTAATATATAACAAGCAATATTTCGTTAATACTTTTGAGAAATGGTGCAAATTTTGTCTACAATAACGTAATAAGAAATTACTGGTAAAAAAGAAAATTTCATAAAACTGAAATATTTTAATAAAAACTTGTAAGAAAATTTAAATGTGCTAATAGCATCAGAAAAATCAAATCTTACTTTAGTTATCAAGAAGCCGTATATAGAAAGATCAGATTCAGTTGTTACTGGGAAATTATATTATCCCTTGTCCCAAAATATAAATGTTAAAAAACCATTGTATTTTTTTCTCAGGCTTTATATTAGCCTTTAATGATTAGAGTCGCGTTATGCTCGTAAGAAAACTCTTGCTGAAACGTGCTTCCAATTAGCGGTCGCCTTTGTCCAAACTATTGTGTCCGTCATCAGAGTGAACTTCAAAGAAAGGGGAGGATGTTTCCTAACGGAGAACTCTTGGGGTGCGAAACATATGTCTCGGTCACATGGTCAACCCAAACCGAAGTCTACGGTGTTTAGTTCCTAAGTATGCCTGGTACTCAGTTTATTGGTTGAGTCAACTTTGTTCGAGTATCGAACCTCAGACCTGTGTCATCCGGATTATTACAAGTAAAAGTTTAGGGTAGGCCTAGTAGTTAACGCATCGCGTGGGGTTCAATTCCCAATGCCTCCAAAGACTCACCGATGCGATATGCGATATAATGTGCTTTTTAAATTTGTGGAAATGAATGTTCTGTCGTCAGTCGATGAGCAGTTACCATACGTGTAATGATCTGGAGAAAATCCCCCAGCCTACAGGTCAATGTCAAAATTGAGGGAGTAGATGCTCTGGTGGTGGTGCCATCTATCGAAGGATTCTTAGAGCAAAGGCGTGAAGCTCTGGTTAAATAAAAGGTACATCCTACTGACATAAATTCGGATAGCCGTTGGCAGAGCAAGCTTTGCTGGTTCAAGTGTCATAAGTAACAAGAACAAACGTTTGAGTGAATTTTATCATACAGATTTCTATGAAACAGAACTCTATAGAGAAATTTGTGAATGCAAGATGTTACTGCGCAGTAGAAAAGAAATTAAACCTATAACTCCATTAGAACTTCTACCCTTCCTAATCTCATACGGTGATGTTTTCCAGAGTATGTGAATTGCCACTCAAATACTTTTAACTATTTCTACACCAAATGCAAGCCGTAAACGTTTTCGTTCAGAAAATTTAAGTTAATTTTGACATATTTACGATCCACCAAGAGTCAAAACCGTCTAAGTTATAGGTTCCCAACGTAGATTATAACGCTTCCTTGTGGGCGTTTGAGGCTTTTGGGGGCCGGTAAAAACCCAGAGAAAATTCAGGGTCACTGATATGTCACGGAGAGGCATTGGAAGATTAACCAACTATAGTCTTTTTTAAAATTAAAAATCATGCTGTTAATTTATTTCTATCCCGTGTGCGAAAATTCATACATTTCGGTTTGAGACTTCAGTGTTGAGAGAAAGAGATACCTCTCTACCCTAATTAGGAGAGATACATTCTTCGCGGCAACCCTGAAGTTAGTATATTTCTCTCTCAGAAAACTGCTGTGGGGATGCGCCAAATGGTTATTTTTTAATAACTGTTACTACTGTTATATTTTGTGCTGATATCAGTTACCAATAACTGCTATAAAATAACAGATGAAATTGGCGATTTCTGATTGTTTTAAAGATAGCGGAAAACTGATTTTTAGTAGCAACACTTCAATATCACCAATAACGAAATGTTATTGGTGATATAGATTTTCGTAAAATAAATTAATGGTAGGTGATGGGGAATATAAGTGTCCACCTTAAGACCGAAGAATGGTCGGGACTCTTCATTAAGTGAATCCACTATATAGCCCGTCATGGGTAAATAGATATTTTTCTACAAAAATAATTAATTATCATGAAAGAGACACACTGCGTTGGAGGTATCACTCGCGGGGGACGTTATGATGCCTGGCGCTACGCGCCTGTCATGCAGTAATATGTGTCATGCAGTAATATGTGACATGCAGTAATATATAGCAGTGTCATGCGTCCCGCTGCACGATGCCACCAGCACAGTGTGTACTTATGCGTGGACAGGTATGCATATTAGAAATGTGCCAAATGGTTATCTTTCAATAACGTGTTGCTATAGTCATATAACTGATAACAACTACCAATAACTGTTATAATGAAGAAAATTCGCAATTTCCAATTGGCTAAAAAAATAGCAGAAATCTCTACATTTTTATGTAGGAACCCTTCAGTAACGCCAACTACAGTTCATTATTGGTGATATTGAACAGTTATTGGCAATATTGAACCGTTATTGGAAATATTGAACAGTTATTGGTAATATTGAACTTTTATTGGCTATATTGAGGTGTGTTAAATAATATTTTGGGAGCCGCAACTCATAGGATTGCTCGTTGAAAAAAAAATATTTGCTAGGAGAAAATACTTGAACCGTGACATTTGTAAGATAACTGGTCAGACTTCTTTTCTCCCTTTCTACGAAAGTCGTAGAATTCTTCTTCTGGAGGGGAGTTTTTTTCTCAGAAAGACAACAAAATAATATTTTGCCGATATTTTTTAAGTATTTTTTCGAAAAAAAAATTTTTTTTGCGGGAAATATTGCTAATTGTTCTCTTCTTTCAGCAAAGAATAAATCTTATGGGATTACCACTAACTTGAGAAGTTTCTTTGTCTCTCTGAAAATATTTTGCTATTAATTAATCTGTTGAAAATATAAAGATTTGTTAAAATTCCTTCAAAAAATTATGTTTCATAAAGTTAAGTAGTTTTTATTGGGGAAATAATTTCATAACTTTATATCTGCTTAATTTAAAAGCAAAATATGTAGTATATGTACATACATACATGCATACATACATACAAACATATATATATATATATATATACACTACTGGACATTAAAATTGCTACACCAAGAAGGCAACATGCTACAGACAAGAAATTTATACGAAAGGAAGAAGGTGCTGTGATATGCAAATGATTAGCTTTTCAGCGCATTCAGACAAAGCATGCGCCAGTAGCGACACCTATATTGTGTTTAAATGAGGAAATTGTTCAGCCGGTTCCTCATACACAAATTGCATTTGAACGTTGTTGCCTGGTGAAAAAATGTTGTGATGCCTCGTGTAAGAAGAAGAAATGCGTACCAGCACGTTTCTGACTTTGATAAAGGTCGAATGGTAGCGTACCGGGATTGCGGTTTATCTTATCGCAGTATTGCTGCTCGCGTCGGTCGAGATCCAATGACTGTTAGCAGAATATGGAATCGATGGGTTCAGGACGGTAATACGGAACGCCATGCGGGATCTCAACGGCCACCTAACACTAGCAGCTGAGAAGACAAGCATATTATCCGCATGGCCGTAATGGATCGTGCAACCACGTCACGAGGCGTGAGTCAGGAAACGGGGTCATTTGGAAGACAACAAGTGTCTTCACGAACAGTTCGAGGACGTTTGCAGCAGCGTGGACTCTCAGCTCGGAGACCATGGCTGCGGCTTCCCTTGACGCTGCGTCATAAACAAGAGCAACTTCAATGGTGTGATCAACGAAGAACTTGGGCACACGAATGGTGAGACATCATCTTTTCAGATGAATCCAGGTTCTGTGTATAGCATCATGATGGTCGCATCCGTGTTTGGCAGCATCGTGGTGAACGCACACTGACAGCGTGCATTCGTCATCGTCATGCTGGCCCATCACCTGGCGTGATGGTATGGAGTGCCATTGGATATAAGTCTCGGTCACCTCTTGTTCGCATTGACAGTGCTTTGAACAGTGCACGTTACATTTCTGGTGTGTTACGACCCGTGTCTCTACCCTATATTCGAGTCCTGCGAAACCTTACGTTTCAGTAGGATAATGCCCGACCGCACGTTGCCGGTATTGTACGGACCTTCCTTGATACGGAACATGCTCGGCTGTTGCCCTGTGCAGTACGTTCTCCAGATCTTTCACCAATAGAAACCGTGTGGTCAATGGTGGCCGATCGACTGGCTCGTCACCAAACGCCAGTCACTAAGGTTGATGAACTGTGGCATCGTGTTGAAGCTGCATGGGCATCTGTACCTGTACATGCAATCCAATCTCTGTTTGACTCAATGCCCAGGCGTATAACTGCTGTTATTACTGCCAGAGGTGGTTGTTCTGGGTACTGATTTCTCAGGATCTATCCAGCCAAATTGTTTGAAAATTTAATCACTTGTTATTTCTAATATAATATATTTGTCCAATAAATATAATTTTGTTATCTGGATTTCTTCCTGGTGTAGCAATTTTAATGGCCAGTAGTGTATATAATTGGGGGAGGACCATGTACTAAATTGTTAAAAGGGCTGTTTTTCGTGTATCTCTATGTTGCAATTACAGAGTCTAGCTATAATTTCAGACATATTTATTTTTTTATTAAATCTTAATTTATAAATTACTTTAATTATAAATTGTTGCTTAATCCTTTAATTTATGGCTTAGAATTTTAAAATTAAAGTAGCGTAGAGTTTTATTAAAATAATTTTCATAATATTATTTTATACAAAGGCAACATTAAGTATATATGTTAAATTATGATTTATAATAGTTAAATAAAATTGAGTTTTACATAGCATTTATTTGTAATACGTATAACCCAAATTATTATAATTTCTTTATTAAATTCGTTTTATAAAATTTTAAAAATGTTTTCACACAAATTATTTCATTTTTATGATTCAGTTTTCCATTAATTGTTATATTTTTTCTAGAAAGTATTATATATCACAGCAATTTTCAATCTCTTCTATTTTCCTTAAAAAAATCATACAAAGTTATCATTTCATCAAAACGCAAATAATTTAAGTGTGTAACCAGTATTAAGGAATTATTCAGCTTAGATCTTTACAAAATTTATCATTAATTTTAATTAACTATCAAGCATGCCTTATGAATATAAATTTAATTTTGGAATTCTACGAATAAAAATTAATATTTTAACTTAGATTTTTTTATCAACTCATTGAAATTTATTTTTCGTTTGTTTTGAAAATTTTGAGTTTTTTAGAAATTGTTATATTTTTATAAAAGTGCAGGAAACAAAAATGCTTTGTTCACTTAAATATCTTTTATATCATTTTGCATTTAAATAATTTATGTATGTATGTATGTATATATGTATGCATGTATGTATGTATATATATATGTATATATATATTACTATGGTTTAACCTTATTCATCTTTTTAAAGGAAGAATAATCGAAAAATTTATCATAAATACATCTTGATAGATTTCCTCAAATGATCATTCAAGTTTAAAAAAAATTCATAATTTTTTTCATTAGGGAACAGTATCGAACCTAAGACCTTATATTTCGAGATAACGGTGCTATACTTGATAATTATTATTTATTAGGTAGATCCTGAAGAAAAAACTAGTACTAGTACTAGTAATATTTACTTCTTGCTAATGTATTTGATATACAAAATTTCCTCAGTAAGTTTCACATTTAATAAAATGCACAAAAAAAAAAAAACAAGTAAAAGGTGAACTGTGCAGATGAATGAGAGAATGGTTTATACTCACTATAATAAAATAAAAAGGTCTTTATGTGTACATATTTGCATACTCCATCACATGTACGTTTATATTCTCATAAAGTTCAGTTTGGTTTAGTGGCAAGGTTGGGTTAGGTTCTGCGTTCGATAATAGTAGTATAATAGAAAAATGAAGTTTATTAGTATTTCGTTGATTTGAATAGTAAAAAAAATGTAATATTCATATTAAAAATTTAATTATTTCCATACATTATTCTCATCTGCAAAATAGACGATTATAATATCTATGGAGAAGGACTAGTAGGGGGGTCACACCACAAGAGGGAGCAAAGGGTTGGTGGGAAGGAAAAGGGTCTCCTCCCTTCACCTGAATGCTCCTCTTTGCGCAGAAATCTTATTTCTTCTCTACTGAAGTGCCCGCCTGCCTAAGCTATTTATTAAGCTATCGTTTTTTTATTTTTAGTACACGCAAATTTTAAATTCATGATTGAGTTTCTTTATATCGTGCCGATATCAGATTAAGATTCGAAAGAAAAACGAAGGCTTTTGTCGTTTTGTTTCTTTAAAAATAAATGAACAGCTTTGACTTCACTTTGTATAGGTCCAATAAAAATTATTTGAAGTTATTTTTGCAAGTTAATATATCAGTCAGGTTACAGAAAATGTTTTTAAAAAGTTAAATCGCTTTAAAATTGAAGAAAAAAAAGGAGAATAATAATTAGGTCGAAAAAATTCAAATTTTATTATTTAAGTAAACATTTACTTTTATTAAGAATAAGTGATTCTTTCTCCCAGATACACACACATTCATTACTTTAATTTAATCTTAAATGAATATTTTGATTTGGGCCACTTTCACATAGAAACAAAAGGTGATGAATTGGCCCCATCGACTTATACTATTCGAAAAGGAAAATGTGTCGAAATACCTTTTGCATGAATTCAGGAATCATATTGGTGTTGCCAAAAGCAAGTTTCGATATCCCGCTTCACATTTGTTCAATGCATGCGCACGTTTGCAACACAAAATACAAAAAGAAAATCAACCATTTCATAGTGAAATTTCGAAAGGACAGTTTAAAATTTATTTATCACAATATTTAAGATATATTTATTAACATGAAAACATTTGAGAAAGAAAATGTTACATAAAAGAGATCTAACCTTGGCTTAGTAATAGCACAGCACTCATCTGAGCGTAAAGTTACGGGTTCAGTCCCAGCCACTGTTGAACAACGAAGATGGATACTACGCATCTGTAGTCAATGCAGGTCTGTTGTGGTTGGGGCTTGGGACCTATTCGTGTTTTCACCTTAGCACCAGTGTATACGATCCTCCATATAAGAAAAATCTTCCCGGAAAGCAATGTGCGCCCTGGGTGCTAAGATGCCTTAATGTGGCCTTCTGATGTTAGGCTACACACTACGTAGTGTGCAAAGGGAAAGAAGTCAATTTCACTTTTAGCAAAATTTCCACCCATAACACCTAAGAGGAATAAACATCTTTTTACTAACACAGTTTATTATTAAAATATTTGATTTTTAGGATACTATTCCGTTCACAACAAGGAGCGGTGGCTTTTGTCTAATAGGGCAACCAATGGCTTCACTGCCGTGGATCCTGAAATTGTGTGAGTCTCATTAATTTAAAAGAAGTGACAGTGTTCAGAACACTGGACCTTTTTTACTACCTCAGAGGTATCATTTCACATGAAGTACATCGCGATTACGGCTTGTTTTATGTATCGCAAGAGCCATGAGAAAACATGACGGATATTCAGTTGTTTCGAGATTCGAATTCTTAATCTTTTGATAAAGAGAACGAACGCCCTCATGAACCAGACCACCTTAACTCACATTTAAAATAACGGAAAGATGTGTTTTCCATCTTGATGAAACAATTGTGTATTATTTGAGAAACAGAAAATTAAAGTCATCATATTCTTAGTCAGAACACTAGTATGAAACAAAAGACAAACATTCGTAAAAATGGACAATAGAGACATCAACATTCAATATGAAATTAATACATGAAAATAATTAGGGATAATAAAACAACCTGTATTTATAGCATTAAACAAAATTTTTCACCTTATTGCCAGCTAGATAAGAGTCGGAGGATATCATGAGCATCTGCCACGTCATGTCCTTCAGGAGAGCGTTTCTTAGATTTGTTTCAAGGGAGGGGACTTTGAAAATCCCAAGGTATTTTATCTCATTAGTTAAATAAAATAACTTAATAATATCAATTCGCTTGAAATGATTTGTAATTCAAGCGTAGTTTAGCGATGTCAAATACGTTTCTCTCAAATCCAAACAAAATTCATTAAGGATTGTAAATGATTCAGGCAAATCTATCAAATACCGAGATTTGAAAAGTATTCAGTTATCTTGAAGTGTAAGGACAGTAAATCATTTCAATATTTCATTATAATGTTGCTTTTATGAGTTAAAGAAGCACCATTTGAATAGAAAGATTTGCCGGATTTTCTTTATTGAGTTCTAAATCAGAACCTCTTATTTGTGGAAGAAAGTGACATCCAAAATAAAACATTGTCACTAGGCAGAACATGAACTGTGTCAGCGTGTTCAATGCGTCCGATGGCTTCTTGCAGAATACATTTTTCATAGTAAATATTTAATTTAACTGGAATATTTACAAAGCAGTTTTGATTGTGTCGTATTTGCTCCTCACAAGAGAGCAAACTCTCAAACACACACCCGATGTATGCACATGCAGAACGTAAAAGCTCAACATTTATTTACCCCCTAGTATCAAGCTTAATGTGTATTTAACTCTTTGTGCTCGACCGCACCGAGTATTAAACCAGAGATCTAGAGAGTACTCTAAGCCCTCACTTATCTGTGTAGTCTTTTTGCTTAATTTCATGTATATTTCTTTCTTTATTTTTACAAATATTTAAAAGTAAGTTATTAGGTTACTTTCTATTAATTGTTTTATCAGCTGAATATGAAAAACCAATTTTCATCATTTCTTTACTGCTAATGTTTATTTTAAAGGAAAAAATTGAAACATTTTTATAAATCATCCCTTTTAAAAATTTTAAGAGTTTGATCAATATAGCAGTTCTGTAAAGTAAATAAAATGAATGTAAAAGTAAATTGAAGTAAAATGAATATTGTAAAATATTCATCGAAGTAAAATGAATATTTTACTTCAATGAATGTTGAGAAAAATCTTTAATTGGAATAATTATCTGTAATTATTGGGCATCTTCTATTTTATAACGTTTTTTAAAAGGAGTTAGTTGCCTTCCGCGATAAATTTAAATACATTTTACTTCGTAATAGTATGTTTTAATGGACATTTTTTCCGTGACACAAAGAAATTTCAACTTCTTAAGCTGTTGTTTAAAATAGTATTCTTTTTCAAAATCTCCAGTTGGGAAGACAGAAATGGGACAAAAAATGATAAATTCTGTATTTGTAAGCGTAATAACAACTAACATCGAATAAAATATGCTTCTTAAATGAATTTGCTAACAGGTGAAGATGTAGTGGCGACCTCTATTAAAAGCTTTTAGAGACATTTTAGTATAATTAGAAGAATAATAGTGATTTTAGTGTTAAAAAATTATCTGTTTTTGTTATTATTAGGATTTATAAATTTTAATATTAAGTAGAATTTGTATCCTTTATCAGCATACCACAAGCCAAGGATTTTTGCTTACAACATCTCGAAAAAGTGAAATTATGTGAATAAAGTCCTTTATATTCAGGGAAACATTTAATCTGTTTACTATTTGATATAAATACGAAAAAAATTTTCTCTTACTGTTTATGAAATTTATTAACTTAATTTTTCAGTCCACGAAATTATGCTTTGTTCAACATAACATTATACTTTCTTTGAATTAATACATTAAAAACCGAAAATATTTTTTTTTTACCAATATTTAACAAGTTAAGTTACCTTAATTTTATTATATAAAGTCTGATTTTAGTCTACTTTTGAAATGCTTAACTTTAGGGAGAAAAAGCATGCATTTCTTTCTTAATGATTATTAAATAAAATTTGGTAACATTTTCAGTATTTGTTTTGTTGTATAATAAACATTTTACTTCTTATTTCCTGTGTGAAATATGTTACTTGTTCATGATTTATAGAACAAGTGCTATTTTATTATGATGTAATTTTGCTAATATTTATATAACTGAATTAATTTTTTTTTTTTTAACACACATATCACATTAGTCAATTGAAGTCCTACAACTTTTTTAATTTGCTTACATTCTTAGGAGTAGACGATTCGAATTTCCCTGGAAGTTCTTCACATGCTTCCGCCAACTTTTAAATTAATTTCTCTCCTCCTATGAAGTTCCGCTTATTAGACTTTTTTACTGTTTAGTGATATATATATATATATTTCCTCGCGGTAAAAAAGGTTGTACTCGTTATTATTATTATTATTATTTTGAGAAATCAGGCTAAATTTATTTCTTAAAATTTCTTTCTTGGATAGTAAAAACTTTCTAAGAATTCTTATGAGATTTTTTTAAATTTTATTTCCAATGGCAGATTATAGACAGTTAAAGCAAAATAAATAAAAAGAATAGAACAATAACACAGAAAGATACTGCAACAGAGTCTATTAATCTAACATGTCTCTAGCTTCCCAACAGCGCTCAGTTAGAGACGTCTTACGAAGTGCAGGGCAGAATTCTTCAGAGTAACTTTAGTTATATTTTGATGTAGAAATTAATTTTTTTCAAGCAATTAATACTTAGTTCTTTAACAAGCAATATTTTTTTTTAATTCATAAAATTTGGTACTGGTATCCATCTTGCAAAGTAAAAAAATTATCATTCGATATATATTCGAGGCTTATCATTCGATAAATATTCGAGGCACTTGCAGATAAAAATAATTTATTTCTTAAAAGTGTTAAACAATTCATCTAGTTTTACTACATGAACATACTTTAATGTGAATTATTTTTTGATATTATACTTTAATATTTATTTTTCGTTAAGCATTTATTTTGAAATAGAACAGATTCATTCTGTTAACCATTCAGTGAAATTTAATGTGTTTTGATTATTTGCTGTCGAAAATTAAATTAATTGATTATAAATTATTCCAAGTTTTGCTCTGTTTAATCTGTTCAAATTCATTAGCATTTAGAGGTTAGGCATTTGTGTTCCATTAATATTAAGCGATTCCACAGATTCCATATGTTGCCTTGTATAAAAATATAATAATTTTAGTATCTATGTGCCCTTATAATATTTAAAATATTAACATTTTCCCTAATAGTGAATAAACAGATTTCGTTGAAAACAAAAAAGTGAACATAAACACAGGTATGAAATGTGCAACTAAATTTAGTAAATTAAAATTGGTTACAATCATTAATCTCATTTGTTTTCAAGTAAATTATCAACATGAATTCAACTAATAAAGTCTTGCTTCAAAAATAGATTTTTAGTACATCTTTTTCTAATATACTGGTTATTTATCATAGTAGGATTTTTTTAAATTTAATGATGTATAACTATTTATTGTCGCACAACTTTCTTTTAACTGTCAGTCTAATAATCTATACTCAATTTAAGAGTTGTATATAACATTATTCAATAATTATATAATATTATTGGTTTTAACAACACATTTAACAACAAATATTATATAATATTATTACAATTCATTTCATTTGCCAATAATTAGCAATTAATAAAGATCAATAGAAATTTATGAATAAATGATAATTGACTCCTATGCTGATTTAGCCATTAATGATAGCAATAGAATTAGTTTTTAATGCTTATTACGTATTATGCAATATAGTAACATGGTCATTATATAATATAAAATGTTACTCAAAATACTGAAAAGTGCTTTTCCAAAGCAGCAGCATTTGACAGCCTGAAAATCGTACAATGTGTTGGAGTTTCAAAACTTAATTTAAACTGAAACTACAGCCAAATAACAGTTGCAATTATCACAAAGTTTACTTGAAATAAAAAAGATCTTGGCTTTATGTTATTAGCAGCAGCTCCAAAATTTTCCGCCAAAATATTTAACATGTTAGTGTTATGGTACAACCCTCATAACTTGATTAAATCATATGATTCATCAACATAGTCTATTTGTAATGATGAATACAGATGCTAAGCAATCACTTCATGAATGTTACATCAATACCTGGAATAAAAAAAAGCGTAATTCACTTAATTTATAGAATATATGATCAACATGTACAAAAATATAAAATAATTAATACAGAATAATATGCAAATCAAGCTGTACAAAATAATAAACAATCAATACATACAGTAAATACAAAATAAAGGGAAATTAGTTTACTTTGAAAAATAAAGAACTTGTGAAATTCTGGAATAGCTTACATTGGAACCTTTCTAAATAAGCTGCTCAGTGATATTCACTCAAATAAATGAGAAAAGCATTTAGCACTACAATATTTCAATGAAATTTTACAGTTAAAAATGGCAGCCATTCCTTAAAACAATTCATACTGATTACTATGTTCAAAATCAATTCAAATAGGAAACACTACACTCTGCTCTTATCATTTTTTTCTATACTCTCATAATTATATATGTAAATAAATATGTACTATGAGCATGATTTACGGATGTACTTTAAAAACAACTCAAAATACTAAATAAATGTTTTTAAAATTGCATTTCACAGACAGGAAAATCTAATACTGAATCAATATAAGGACGTGTGCATGCAATGATTACTAAGATGACATGTAAACAGAAACTCAATATCAATCTAGTCTTAGAAAAAAAAATTGATAACAGACCTTTTGAGTTCTCGTGATTTGTTACTGCCCAGTGGTTGCATGTTTGCATCTGCTGAAAATCAGCTTCTAGTCAACCATGAAACAAAGATAGTAACTATAGCAGAGTTTAAATATTTATTTTGATACAAATTGTGTAACAATGTTCAATTTCTTGAATTTAAGATGTATTCAGAGATAAACAAAAAATATAACATTTTTAGTCTTGATCTACCATTAATTATTAAAATATTAATATTCTTCTGAATAGTGAACAAATACAGTGCATTTACTAAAAACAAAAAAGTAAACATAAACACAGTTGTGAAACCAGTAACTGATTCTCATAAACTAAAATTTCTTCTCATTTATTTTTAAGTAAATTTTTAGCATGAATTCAACATACAGATTCAAAGTCTTGCTTCCAAAATAGATTTGTACAACATGTTTTTATAATGTGCTTTTTATTTATCATAATACATACTCATTTTAAATTTAATCATATATAACTATTGTGCCACAACTTTCTTAACTGTATGTTTAATCATCTATAAACAATTGGACAGTTGTATATAAATTTATTGAATAATTACATAAAATCATTGTATTTAAAAGGTGACGATTCATATTATGTGTCCATAATTGCTAATTAATAAGGATAGTTATCAATAGAAATTTCTGAATAAACGATAATTCATTGCTTTATACATCAAGGGAATAGTGGACACTAAAAAAATCTTTTTTAATAATAGAAATACGAAGCTAAAATTTGGTATATTTATTTATAATAGAGAAAGAATAAATGCAAAGAAATTTAAAAAAATTGTCATTAATTTTTGGTACTAATCCTGGTGCAATTAAAGAGACAAAAATTTGATTTTGCGTTCCTTGTGCAATAAATTTCCATATTTTGGTTCAAAAAATATAGCAATATAGAATAAAGTCCTTTAAAAATTGTTAGCAAAGATTTCAGTTTAAAATATTAATAAAATTATAAAAAAATAATTTTTACCCAATTTTATGAATAAAACAGTGACTATCAAAATAAAAAT
This sequence comes from Latrodectus elegans, assembly GCA_030067965.1. Classification (NCBI taxonomy): domain Eukaryota; kingdom Metazoa; phylum Arthropoda; class Arachnida; order Araneae; family Theridiidae; genus Latrodectus; species Latrodectus elegans. The sequence continues at coordinate 62,460,975 of CM057818.1, read as the reverse complement.
TGTTAAAAATAACAGAAAAGTAAAATGCATCAAATTTCTGTTCCTAACAATTTAATTATCTACAGAATAAATGTGGAAAATATTGAGAAGTTAGTCCAAAATTTGTGTTGGGCATGGAGAGTTTTGAAATTTTATAAAATGCAAAAATTTCCTATTATAGAAAATCACACTTATAAGTTATAAATTAAATATTTTGAATAAATACATATAAAATGATTTAATACACATATTGAAACTTGAATTCTGTAACTTTTATAGTTAATAAAACTTCAGATGGATACTTAGACAATAAATTATTTAGAAAAAGCATCATTAAACACAACCTGTGACAACAAGTGCAAAGTGAAAATTTTCAAACAGATTAGTAAATTTTCTAACACCTATTTTGCTCAAAGTAATTCATTTAGAAAGCAAAACTAGTTATACAAATGCCCTATCTTTAAGTGTAGCACATCCGTTATGGATGGATAAAGTATATAACATGGTTGTTTGCTATTGACCAAAATCTTTTTTCTAACATGATTTCAAATTGGATATGTAAGCTGTACTTTATAATAAAATAAAAAGTATTGCAGTTTACATTGTGAAATCTAAAAATATATGCATTGAGAGTATAATAATAATTTTTAAATCATGCATTGCCGCGAAATAAAAAAATTAAATCACGAAAAAAGTATATATACATATACAAGACAAAAAGTAAGCTATGTACATGTCATTTTAAGAAAGCTATCAAAAGATGCCAATTAGTTTTACATTTACTATGGTTTCGATAATAGTAATGTTGCATATGAATTACTAAGGAACTGTTTAAAATTTTACAAATATAATTAAATAGAATAAAACTAAATAGAAATATAATAATTAATTAGTAATATAATTAAATAGTATTTTTGTTACAGAAAAAAATGTCATTTAAAAGGCACCAGCTTTAAGACATAACACCTTCTCTTTCTCCTTGCTCTTTTATAACTTGACTTTTTATACTCTTTTGCATTTCTTGCTTTTTTGTAAGCTTCAGTAGATTTTCATTTCTTTTGTGCATTTTTTCTGTTGTTTCTCTAGTTAGTAATGGATACGAAGGTATCATTCATTTCACATTCATTGAAATTGTTCATCAATGCATCAAAAGTTTATTTCTTGCACTTCTGTTTTTACCGCTAATTCAAGTCTTGTAAAAAATGAAAACTTTTTTGAGGCATTTTCTCCAAATTTTGCTATTTAAACCTTCATTTGTGTTGTTTTTGCTGCACAGCTTGCAAGGATCTCCATTGAAGCTGATAAATAGGTAGAATTTTTCACCGACTTCTTCATAAAGTGCTGTCTTTGTGAATTTTTTTCCTACCGCTAGCAATGGTAGTTTAAAAAAGCAACATGAATCAATACCTTCAGGGCATTTACTGGGCTATCAACATACAATGAAATATTGATGCAAAAATTGATGTTTTCATTTTACTTATATCTAGGACATTATCTTTTATAGCTTTTCTATAATAATTTCGCATTCTTAATTTAGTTTCTGTTTTCAAACTCCCTTATTTGCTTGCCATTCTTTCACTTTGTTTCAAAGAGATGTATCCAGTCGTTTAGCAATTGTGGTTTACACTCTCTTCTTTATTTATATTTAAATGCCTTCCGTACACTTTCAATTTATTGAGTTCATGTGAGGTTTTCGAGTCACCATCAGGCAATAATGCTGTGCATCTCATCTTGCAGTCGCTAATGGAATGCTTCCAGACAGTAATTGTAGCAGCATTCCACCAGATGAGCCGTTATAGTTATTTTGACAGGGACTAAATAAAAATTTCAGCACTTTTTTCTAGGTCTTGTTCAGAAGCAAAACAATCTTGGGAACATTTAGAAAGAATTTAAGAATCAATCACAATCTCTGTCAAAATGTCGATGACACATCCTACACCCAAATAAGGAGTGGAACCACGCTTCTGCCAGGAACCATCCATTCAAAAGGGAAAGTGTTTGAGATATTGGTTCCTGGGAACCATCCCAGGAACCAATATCGCTAACGCTTTCCCCTTTTAGTTGTTATCAGCAACTGCATGGGCTTCTTTCACAGTTTTTCCTGATATATTTAGCATTTAAAATTTCACTGAGCCATTTTGCTTAGAATAATGATTTAAGCAGTTAGCAAATGTTTTTTTATTCATAGATGGTATGTAAAGCACTATCGAAACTGTTTCCATAGCATCATATCACCTTCCAATGGATAAACAAGCTTTCACAAACATATTATTCATTTCAAAAACTTTATTTTAATTGAATATTAAGCTAATGATAACTGAGCAAAATTCTTTCTGCAAGAGTTATATTTCACTTGAAATTTTGATGGGAATCCAAGCGTTCTTTCTTGAATTATATCTAAGAAATAATTCTCACATTCAGAGCATGGAATATTTTTCCAGTAGAGTAGAGACCACATTTGCTTACTTAAACAATGATGTGTCCATTTATACTTCAGACGTTGGAGCCTGCTTCCCTATAGGTACCAAAGTACAATGAGAATCAGGTGATTCTAATGCAATTTTTTTAGCAGACAGATTTGCAAGTAAAGACGTGTATTAGGACCGCTTTTGGTTTTCGATATTTTGAATTTATGAGGTCTATATTGCAAAATAGAAGAAAAAATATTTCAATAGTTTGAAATACAAATTTTAAAAATTTTCAACATAAAGCTATAAAAACAGTTTTTTTTTTTTTTTTTAGAAAAAAAATTATCTTCAAACAATTAACATTAAAGAAAAATTAAACAAATAAATCTCAAAGAATGGTTGGCATATTGGCAAATTAAAGAATCCTACATAAATTTTGCTGAGGTTTGATCAATAGCAAGCAATATAAATGAAATTTTAATTTTGAAACTAAAAATTTTTGATTTCGGAATTACAAGAATTGTACATAAGGGGATGCGGCATGATATGAATTTTTTTTTCTTTTACTCATAATTGCTGACGGCAAAAACATTGCCATAGGGAGGCTACCCCCAAAATAAACAATATTTTAACATATGAAAGATAATACTTATAAAATATGTTTCATAGGTTTTTTTTTCTAACATAAAGCTATTTAATGCAAACGACTTTCACTCTTCCCTCAGATGATCAATGGCTTGGAACTCAAACACTATCCAGCGTTTTCTTGAGGCTTGCATACTAAAAACATCGAAGCAATGCTTTATAAATATGATAGGAAATTGAAAACTTCCGTCTTTCGTATTCTTAAATTCTGTTTCTATATAAACGATTCTTGCAAAATAGGTTGATGCATTTAAATTAACAATGGGAAGAAAAATATTAAACTAACATTCTGTTATTTTATAATCAATCTAAATTTATCGCCGCATTATTTCGTAGTGTAAATACTGAGTTCGGGCATTTGTTTTCAATACGAAAGTGAGTTCAGCTTTCATTGTATTGTTCTTTAACATACAAACAATTGCCAAGTTGTAATACATATTTTTGAATCATTTAAATAAACTATTACACGAAAAATATTAAACCAATATATTTTTCCACCTTATGAAATGATTGTTTGCAGTGAGAATTTCTCAGCGTAAATACTATTTTTCTGAAGGTCGAAAGCGCCTTTATTTCTTATTACATTAAATATTTATAACACAAGCAACTGCATGCTGTATTACACGAGTAAAACCAATTTTAGAGACACTCCATTCGTGAAGATTTGAATAATTCGCTCGGGATAATTTTAAAAGTTGAAAATTCAACCACTCGTATATTTAAAGGATTTTTTTTTCTTTTTGAAACACGCGATAAATTTGGTGTTTGGTGATGCAAACAAAATTCGAAAGTACACTGCTGTTCACATTGTTTAACTATGATGGTATATACATTAAATATATAATAATAAATTTTCCATCTGCCAATCAGAAATGAATGGTATTTTTGATCTCAACATGACTTTGAAATTAGTTTTCCCTTTCTGTTATGTCTAGCCATCTTTGTTTCCTTGTGTTAAGAAAAAAATCAAGAAAATTATCTAACGGATATTAATAAATTCATTGCTTGCTTGTACACTGTAACTATCTTCATTGTTTACCAAACATTCAGCGTCTAAACAGACAAACTTTCCCTTGACCTGATGATTGCGAGTTGCATTTTGTCAACGAACTTTGCAATTAGAAATCAACCCTTGGAAACGAACATATGTGTTCTTCGGACAGAAAGGCAGTTATTTTCACTTAGCATGGGTAAAAAGTAGAATAAAGAATTATTTATGTATCGATAATTATGCTTTGCACTTTCTATTCAAATTTAGCAAAATTTATTTTCTGTTGATAATGTTATCAGTAACTTTCAAGATATGATTCATATTCTGAGCTACTATATTCTCGGTAGAATAGTTTTTTAAATTATAAATGATTTTTCACTTATAATTAAGAATGTTTTCCTTTTGATGATAATGAAATATTCCTTGATAAAGGGACACGCGAGCGCGTTCTCATTATTATTACCGTACAAGTTAAAAACAACAAATTTCGAAACAGTTGATAATTTAACTGTTCAAGTTCAGTGTGGCATTTCTTACGCTATTCACATTCTTAGAAAATATAAGATTTTTATTTTCTGTAATTTGAAAAGCAATTCAAATAATGTGAAGGAATTTTTTATAGTTAGACGCGAATTGTGACGGTATCCGGTATCGAACCCAGAACATTCAGCATAATTCATCTTTTCCTTACGTTATGCTGAATATTCTGCTTAAAGTATAATAATATGAACCTTATATATTAAGACCATTCAAACCATATATATTAAGAAAGTGCTCACGACTGATTAAATGAAAAAACAAGATGACTTTAATTCATAGCTCAAATTGTGGAATCCAAGAAAGTTTAAAAGTGATGCCTAACTCTCCTTATGCAGGTTGTATAAAACATGCATTTTGGATGAATACAAGATAATCAGAATGGAAGACAGAAACTTCGGCATATTGTCTGACCTCCTTAATTTGCATAATCATGCTTTGGGCATTTGAAATCGAACCATATAATCAAATATAACACGCAACAAAATAAAGTCTTAACAAAACTGATCTATATTTAAGGCGACGATTAATTTTTATGGCATGGAAGCTTTTGTTTACTTAGTAACATTGATTAATACTTGCTTAACACTCATTTTTATCGTCCGTGGTGGCCTAGTTTGTTGGGGTACCGTTCCAACACCTTCTAGGGGGTATTGACCGTTCTCATCATCCGGAGGTAGTGAGTCGGAACTCGGAACCGAAGTTCCGACTACGTCAACCTGACAGACACTTACCGATATTTTATTTATCTTTATGCATGGAAAGTAAAAACTTTTCTCTTCTCCGAGCAAAAACAACCTAACAATGTCTGACGTTATTGCGACTCGGCTTCGTAAAGGTCCTACATGAAGCGTGATTTCGCAGACTTAAAAATAAGCACATTGCGAATTTCTTAAACCTATTTTATCCGGTGTTACTGAAACGGGGGGGATAAACATTCCAGATGTTTTAAATTAGTGTGCGAAATTCCTGAAATTTCAGTTTCAGGAAGTACGTAGTAATTTTTCATGTGAAGCGCTACTATTATATAAAGAGATAAACTGTGATACGATTCCAAAGATTAATATGATGCTTCACAGAAAACGGAATTCATTCCAGAAAGAAAAAAGTGATTCTGAATTATCCGTTTTACTGGGTTCTAATTATTAGCGAAAAGGCTTGGTACCAGCTAATTCAAAATTACATCATATTGTTACTAAAGGTTAAAAATAAAGATCGAATGGATGATGAATGGTATAACCTTTAGCTTCCCAATACCGAATAATAGCCACCGCACTACCCAAAACGGCTCTAATGATATTAAAAGATTACAGAACAGTTACAATATTAGAAGAAAGTGAAATAATAATAATAAAGATCGAAATAAACGATCTGATATTAATAGTCTGCTCAACATATATACCTCCTTCACAAGAAATTGAAAATACATTAATACAAATAGAAAAACAAATAATTAAATATAATAGAGAAAAATGGCTAATATTTGGGGATTTTAATGCGAAATCATCAATTTGGAGTCCAAGACCCACAGATAATAGAGGACAAAAAGTAGCTGATTTTGTATTTAGACAAAACCTAGTAATAGAAAATAATCCAAATAGTAAACCAACTTATGAAAGCGTTTTGGGAATAAGCTGGATAGATCTTTTACTAACAAAAAATTTAACAAAAGAAGAAATAACCGAATGGGAGATACAGGATAAATTTACTGCCAGTGACCATAATATTTTGGTCTGCAAATTAAAAATAAACACAAGTAAAAATCATAGAGAGATAAGATACAATCGTAAATCGTTAAATTGGCAAACTTTAATCAATGGTTTAAAAGAATTGATTAAAGAAATAAATAAAGAGGTAATTGAACAACTGGATGCAAATGAACTTATTGAGACAATAGAAACAAAAATATTAGATATATGTAAAAAGAGTAAAAAGAAAAATAATAAGAAGAGTAAAAGATCAAACTATTGGTGGACAGAACAACTCACAATACAAAGATCAAAAGTAAGAGCATTAAGAAGAAGATATCAAAAAGAAATAGAACAGAATTACAGACAAGTTTTAAGAGAAATATATAAGAGAGAGAACGCGAAATATAGGAAAATAATTATTAAAACTAAACAGTCCGCATTTAGAGAATACTTAAACTCAATTACAAATCAAAATGCATTTGGTAATCATTATAAATCAATTAGACAAAATCAAAACCTGAACTTGATAAAAATGGTTGAAAAACAAGGAGGAATAATGACTGAAAGTATAAATGAAGCAATAGACACTATATTAGAATATAACTTCCAATACGAAGATATAATTCCAATAGAGGAAATATATGAAAACAGCAATGAGGAAGATATCACAATAAAAGAGATAGCAGATACAATAAAAGAAATGAAATTGGGAAAGGCACCAGGTTATAATAATATAGAGTTGGAAGTATACGCGGAATTATTCAATATGGATAAACTATGGTTTACAAAAATAATGAACAAATGCTGGACAACAGGAGTATTCCCAAATATATGGAAAAAAGCAAAAGTAATATTAATTCCAAAAGAAGGCAAAAATCTAGCTAAGACAGATTCATACAGGCCAATCTGTTTGTTACCAATATGTGGGAAAATTTTGGATAAGATAATATTAAACAGGTTAAACTATACATTAAACAGTCAAAACAATATAAATAAACAGCAATATGGATTCACGAGAGGTAGAAGTGCAGAGGATGCAATATACGACTTAATATCAAAAATTAAGGAGAATAAGAAGAACAAATTGTATACCTGCATGATATCACTAGATATTAAAAATGCATTCAATTCAATTAGAAGAAATAATATACTGGAAGTCCTGAACAAATATAAATTAAAAGAAAATTTATACAAGGTAATACATTCCTTCTTAGATAATAGAACTTATTTGAATTCAATCAATAAACCTATAAAATATAACATTGGAGTCCCACAAGGATCATCTTTGGGCCCGATACTCTGGAATATTATTGTAAATGAATTGTTGGAATTGGAGTTTGGAGAAAATGCAGATATACAAGCTTACGCTGATGACATAATAATAACGTGGAAAGATAAGATATATTATAAATTTACAGATACAACAAAATCAGATATAAGTAAAATTGAAAATTGGACTCATAAATATAAATTAAAACTTAGTATAAATAAATGTTACTATACAATATTTACAATTAGGAAAAACATATCTAGAAGACCTACTTTACAAATATTGGGACAAAACATCAAATACTCAAATCATATTAGTTACCTAGGTGTCATTTTAGATCCAAGATTAAATTGGACAGATCACGTAAATTCTCTGCAAGATAAAATATTCTGCTTCATTAACAAAATAGATAGGATTACTAGGAAAACTTGGGGCCTAAGACCTGAAATAATAAAAACAATATATAAAGCAGTTATAGAAAAGATGATAGTATATGGATCAGTAGCATGGTACAATAATACAGTTAAAATGAATGTAAAAATAAATCAGATACAAAGAATAGCATTAATAAAAATAGCAAAAACATATAATACAGTGTCAACAGAAGCGCTACAAGTCTTAACAGGATTTCCACCATTGGATTATATAATTAAATATAACAAACTAAAATACTTATTATTGAATAAAGGACTAAACATTAAAATAGAAAATATGGAACTGAATAAAGAAAACACATATATTAAACAAGTAAAATATAAACCTCCTTGGAACAAACTAGAAATAAATTGGACTAACTCAATAAATACACAGGACTATTATATATTCACAGATGGCTCAAAAATTGACAACAAAGTTGGCTCAGCAGTAATTGTAGGAACAAATAACCAAATAATAGATATAATAAGATGCAGACTAAATGATCAAGCAACAGTTTATGAGGCGGAAGCTCAAGCGATATTAACTTCAATAGAATATGCAATTAAAAATCATATAGAAATCTGTCACATACATTCCGACTCAAGATCAGTTTTGGACACAATAAAATCAGGGAAAACAGAAAATAAAACAATAGATAAAGTAATAGATTTGATTCAAACCAGTAACAATACCTTCACCTTCCATTGGATTAAAGCACATCAAGGAATAGAATTAAATGAATTGGCGGAATTAAATGCAAAACAGGCCACAAAAAGAAATAAAATAGACTACATAGTACCATATACAAAACAACAAATTAAAACAATAATTCACAAACAGATATTAAAACAATGGCAATTGAACTGGGAAAATTCAAACAAAACAAGAAGACTATATGAGATTTATCCAAGAGTGAAAGAAAATAGAGTGTCTGCAGACTTCCTTCTAAACCAGATTAAAACAGGACACGGCGCATTTGCAACATATCAACACAGATTCTTTAACAAGACAGATAAATGTCAATATGACAATCTTACACAAGATGTAGAACATATAATTTACGACTGTAAGCAATTTGATAAAACCAGGTTAAAATATTTTCCAGCAAATTATAAAACAATAGCCATAAAAAATATGTTCAACAAATCTAAAATAAAACGCGGTCTCCAAGAAATAATGTATAGCGTCTTTATAAGTACAATACCTTTAGAAATATAACATAAATGCAACAATGATACGGACATTGATATTGTTACAACCAAACTGTCATTATAACAGCGATTAAAATTGTAGATTAGTCTATTCCTAACTCTATACATTAGAAATTTGTTTATAAACTAAGTAAGTTTATACACTGATATATGGATATTGTAATTTATAATTTTAATAATAAAGGCAAGTAGCCCATTCTTCCGTCTGGGGCGGGTCTGGGTGGACCGCGGGCTGGTGGCGGCCGGTCTGCGTGTAGGGCTCGGACTACGCCGGGGTGCTGCGCACGTATTGGCCAGTGCAGATATTGATGCTGACTTTGGATTGGGGGCTAAGTTCCGGCCTTCGATCGAAAATGAGCAGAGTGCTCTCCTGGCGGATTGCTGTCCGCGACTAGTCAATTTCGATGCTGAATACCTTAGGGTGGGACGGCCTAATAACAACAACATACCCTTTAGCTTCATTTAATAAATAAATGATAAAAAAAGTTGCGCATTTAATATTTTCTTCTGAAAACCATCCTTAAAAATTGTAAGTTTCTTAGGAGCTTCGAAGACGGATTAAAGAAAATAATTTTGGCGATTAACTTAACAGTTCTGGCTGGCTAAAAATATCCTTTCGAAAGAAGCATTTCATATCAAAAACATCAGCTATGAAGGATCATGTAATGGCGATAAATATATTGAATAAGAATTTAAATGTATTTAAAACTAAATTCAATTTCGACACATAAGACATATAATATGGCTTAAAAACTATAGAAGAAAAATTTAGGAAAACACTTGAGTAAAATTTTATATTCGTTCGAAGTTTCTAGAGGCAAATGATAAGTTATGCGACTTAATATTCACATCCTGAGGAACATTTAATGTTGATGCCTAATTTATCAACAAATTAAGCAATAAGAGGATATAAACAGAGGAATTAACAACATAATAGATTTTTGGTAATCTTTGTTCAGAAAAAGTTAAAAATTAAAACATTTCTACTTTTCACTACCATATAACTTTATAATTCTAGCTTCAGGAAGCGAATAACAAATATGTGTTTGCCATTTCTAAAACAGGAATGCGCGCACAAAAAGAATGTAAGAAGTCTGAAATAACGCAGGAAAGAGTTAACGGTACTTTGGAGGGACCGAAGAAATATTTCTTGAAATACATGCGTAGTGCACGGAAGCCAAGTCCACAAAATGCTTAAGCGACGAAAGAATTCTAAAGTAAAATTTGTTATAAGATATTCTTTGAATATGTTGTTGCCATAAGCATCGTTTCCGTTAGATTTTCAAAGGGAGGGGGGTGGAATACTAACAAATGTTCTAGTTTCCAAAGATTTTCCCGAATGATGGCACAAATTCTAGTAATTGTTTCTGTATGATAAATAATGAAAAATTCATCAGCATCAAATTTCAAAACTGATTTTCCCTGATAAACTACCGTAATTTTCATGTTTGTGGGAAGAAAATAGCAATCCTTATTTTTCTGCAAACGAAGGCTGATTACACCAGGATTAACAGCTTAAAGTGTAGCTTTCGAACCACCACAAACATCCATGAAAAATATAGGAATCGAATCTACGAAGTGCTGAACCGAAGACAAGCGTGTTGGCCACTCTACTATCAGCTCAACACTATCTTTACATTAAATTGGCATTAAAAGATTGGAGAAAAAGGACATTAAACGCACAAAACTAAATCAAAAAGTATGAACTGTTCATGAACTATTGTTTCACTTATTCACAATTGAAATTGTGATATGAAATGAAGTTTAAAAGTCGACTGTATTTTTATCTTCAGATGGTACAAAAAACGCAAGTGTCATGCAAAAGTGACAAATGCGACGCGTATTGTGACGGTATCCGAAATAAAACCACAAACCTTCTATCTAAAATATTTGTACCTTAACAGCTTAATAGGCAAAATTTTACTGCAGGATATTTGCATTCATACGACAGAGTGACAAATACGTATCAATTAAAAAACCAAAAAGGAAATATAGAGAATATTAACACATTTTTTGAACGATAAAGTTTAAAATGGTAAATGTTTTAGAACAAAAATTTTTGATAGCTTATTATTTTAAATGGAAAATATCGTCGGCTACTTTTATATTTATTCGCCCTTCAAAATTTCGCATATAAACAAGCGGTGGATTGAAGGATATGTTTTTGCGCTATCCAAAGAGAAATATTTTTATTCTAGAATTCAAAAACGTTCTGAAATGCATGGTATTAAAATTTCTTAGTGCAAAATAAGTAACATTATTAATCTGACAGATAAAAACCGTCAATCATTATTTCTACATGGAAAGAAGACTCCAAAAGAATATCCAAGAAAGTTACATACTGTTTCAAATGTTTCTAAAGTGAAATCATTGGTAACGAGAGAAAATCCACCAACACAAAAATGAATTTGAAAGTCTTTAGATACATCTGTAGCAACAATAAATAAAATAATAAACTAAGATTTACAACTTAAAAAAACTAAAAAATATAATGTTCACCAGCTTTTGCCGAGACATGTGGTTCAACGCAAAACATTTTGTAGAATTCTGTGTGAAGCAGGAAATAAATGGAAATACATTATGACCCTTGATAATGCATGGGTTTATCTAAATGATTGCACCAAAAAAGGTCTATTTACTCTAGAAAATGAGGAGAAAAATGTACAAACTCGTTTCCGTCAATTTAAGGAAAGTTTCACAATAAGGAATTTATGATGGTCTCAAGTTTCTCCTATAATAGAAAATTAAAAATAAGAAGAGTGGGAAAAAATTTAAAAATGAACTCATACAATAAGGAGAAGGTTTTACTTTCAATATTTACAGAAGAAATTCAAATTCTTTATCCCAATGACTTTCAAAGAGTGAAACTTCATCAAGACAAATCTACAAGTGTTTCTTCGAAAACTACCACTGCATTTCTTGTAAAAATGAAGACTAATACAGGTATTGAATATATACCTTTTTAATATATTCCTGCAAGGTACCCTGACGTTTCAAATATGGACTATTGTGCCTTTGTTCTGTTAAAAAGAACTCTTTCTGAACGCAAATCCACCACGATAGCTGGAATCTGGAAAATAGTGGAAAAGGAATAAAGAGCAATAACCCCTGAAATTTACGAAAAATCTTTCTATCATGGAAATCACAATGCAGACTAATGGTCCAGAAAAAAGACTCAAATCAAACATTTAAAAAATAGTCGTTACATTTTAAACATTAATTAAATGGCCCCGAAATCGTTCTAAAATGTGTTAGTAGCCTCCGTACTTCTGTAGCGCCCTTTACTGATTAAGTCGAAGAGCATGGTGTCACTTATTAACACTTAAAATTGTGAAATCAAATAAAGTTTAAAAGCGGACGCTTTTTTTCCTTTCAGACTGTACAAAGCAAGCAAACGCAATGCAAAATTATCAAATGCGACACGTACTTAAATGTTATCCAGAATCGAATTCAAAAATTTCTGCCTCTCGTATTGCAGACTTAATACGGCGTGATCTTTCTGTACGAGCTTCTGAATTCATAACATAGAGTTAGAAATCCAACAAAATAACAAAAATAATAATAAAACGGCATACAAATCTGAATGTCTTCTTGAATGGGAATAAGGAGGGAATATCTATTCGTGGTTAAAATTGTGACGTCAAAGAAAGATTAAAAGCAGAAGCTAAATTTCAGCTGTACAAAACATGCATGCCCAAAGCAAAAGTCCCAAATACACCGATTGTTTCGACGTTATTAGGAATTGAACCCACATACACAGAGTCTCCTACCTAAAGAACTAATGTTTTAACACCATAATTTGCAAACTCTTACAGTCGGACGTGCTAATTCGTATCACACGATGAAAAATCTGACAAAATACAAAGAAAATAGTGTTAGAAAACTGAAATATCGGAACAACGCCCTCGTCCTAATAAGTCAAAGAACATGCTGACCTTTGGTGGTAAAATTACGTAACCAAAATGTGTTTAAATACAGATTATATTTTTCCCTTCAAGACTCATAAAGAAGGCATGCACAATGCCAAATTGCCAAATGTGATGCATATTTCAACGGTACCTGGAATCGAACCCAGTAACTTCTACCTAACGTACTAAGATTTTAACGCTGTATTTTACGTAATTTTACTGTGAGACGTGTGATATCGTGTGTAAACCACTACTACATAGTTAAAAGCACACAAGGGGAAAATCCTAAGGCATAAAGGAAAGAGTCGTACACAACTGAAACATCGGAAATGTGCCCTCGAAAAATTAATTTCAAATCTATGTGAATTAGTAATTTACACGTGAATTATAGTAAAAATCCGCGAAGGTTTAAAGAAGAACATCATTCATCTTATGTAAGATGCATGAAATGTGACGGCGCACTGTAAAAGTGCTAAATTCGACGTCTAATTCAACGGACACATGAATCGAACCGAGATCCTTCTTCATAATCTATTGATATTTCAATGTCATAAATGGCCTAATCGTACAATTTGGCATTAAAAAAGTTGACTGAAATTTAACACTGTAGCTGAATCAAATTGAATTATTTATTTATTTTTTTTTAATGGATATACATAAAATGCGCCGATCAAGTTATAAAACTTAGTAGCATTTATTTATTTAGTAACACATCTGTTTGTTATTTAATTAGCAACTTAGTAACATTTATTATCATTGGCTGATATCTCCTAGCTTTCTTTGGGAGCAGTTCTGATATTCGAAAGGTAGCGATTTGGAATCCCGACGTATTTTTTTCCACGACGTATGTGCATTTTCAAGAGATCAAATCTACATATTAAGATTCATTGTCCGGCCTGTTTATATGCCCAAAATTTATAAGGAATAATATTGTAGTTTGTAAAAATGTATGATTAATATCGAAATTTGCAGTAGACAAGAGTTTCCTAGCATCACAAATATGAAAAAAACTAGTTAATTTTTGGTTAACAAGTGCGTACAGTGGCATTTCTTCTATTGCTCCTTTGGAGTTAGAGAGGCATGTACCTAATGGAAATGGCTTAAAATTCTTTGGAAGGGCAATAAGAGAAAAAATTTCTGTAAGGAGTCAACTCAGGTGACGTTATCTGTCATTCCTTCGGTTCCTTCCACTGAACTCCCATAACAGACGCGTACCTTACTCAGCTGGAGGGGCGTTTTGGAACGAAAAAATTTATATATTAATATGCATTGTCAGGACTGTTTATATGTAAATATTTAACATGGAATAATAGTAAAAATGAATGATACTTATCTCAATTTGCCGGAGAGACTAGCTTTCTGTAATATAATAAACATTATAAAAACTGGAATAATTTTTGTCTTGTAAACAAGAGAATATATGGGCAAAGATTTTACTTGTCCATTCACAGTTTCAGTGGTGACGAGTTTATAAAAATGGCTTTAAAATTTATAGAGATAGCCATAAAAGCAATTATTCCGCTTAGGAGTAAACTCGGTTGTCGTTCTAGTCACTTTATTTCTTCTAATCGCTCTACCTAGCTCACCTAACAGACACGTACTACCCTCAGCTGGCAATACATTTTTAAATAGTTATATACATATTAATATTGATTGTCCAGCCTGTTTTCAATTTCTTAATTATAATGAAAAATTAATATAATCAGCATAAATGAATGATTACTATCGCATTTTTCAGTAGACAAGCTATCTGTGTATCATTAAAGAATATTATAAAAAGATAAGAATCTTTTATTTTTGTAAACAAAAAATTAAAGGGGCACCACTTTTATTCGTCCACTCACATTTATAGTGGTGACAAACTTTCAAAAAGGATTTTAAAATTTATAGCGACGGCAATAAAAGCAATTATTTCACTAAGGAGTCAACTCGGGTGATGTCCTAGTGATCTAATTTGTCATTTCTTAGGTTCGTTCCACTAAACTCACCTAACAGAACAGACGTGTTCCATATTCAGCTGGAGTAACATTTTACAAAGAAAATATTACATTTTATACATTGTCCGGCCTGTGTTTAAATATTCATAAAATACTATTAAAATTATTTATAATGTATGGACACACACGATCAAAATTTGCAGTAGACAAGCTTTCTTTAATATTATATAAAATTGGAATAGTTTATTATTGGTAGACAAGAGCATGCAGTTTCACCGCTTTTATTGCTCCGTTCGAAGTTACAGTGGGGATGAACGTAGGAAAATGGCCTTAAAGTTTATATAGGGACGGTTATAAAAACTAGGAAATCAATTCGGGTGGCGTGCTAGTCAAATTATCATAGGTTCGCTCCAAAAAAACTCGCTACCACACACTTCTGGTTTTACTTTTTGAGAAGAAAAAATAATGTATATCAATATGTATTTTCCGGCTTGTTTTTAATTCCATAATTAGCAGGGAATATTATTATAATTGGTATAAATAAAAGATTGCTATCGCATTTTGCAGTTGACAAGTTATCTGTAATATAACAAGCATTAAAAAAAATAAAACTATTTATATTTGGTACCCAGGAGACTACAAGCCCAACGCTTTTATGGCTCCATTTTACGTTACACAGTAGCAATAACTTACACAAATAACTTTAAAATGCATGGCGACCGCATCAAAAACAATTATTCCAGAAAGGAGTCCACACAGGTGGCGTGCTTGTCGCTTTGTCATTTATTTCTTTAACTCCACAAAACTCACCTAACAGACCTGCACCACACTCGATTGGGGATACATCTTAAAAAGAAAAAATCTACATATTAATGTATATTTTCCGGACTCTTTATATGTCAATAATTGACATGGAAACACAGATATTTTATAAGAAAAAGAGTATTATTTTATGGATGTATTTATATACCATTATTTTTAAAAAGGGTTAATAAATTATGGTGTCTTTTGACACCTTTATTTTCGAGAGAGGGTCGTTGCAATACCCTAAATGAGTATTTGCGCCAGCTCTTTTATATGTCTGATGGAGGCATATATGGAACAGTTTTTTTTCAAGTAATTATTCACCCTCTATTGGAAACCTATTGCTGAAGGCTAATATATATCACTAATATTGTTTGATAGCTATCAGAAATAAATAAAAGATAATCTGGAAAATACAACCACAATAAGATATCTCGATATACTTCTCATTTTAATTGAGACTAGAAAGACTTCAGTTTCAAAATAGCACAACGATTGCATTAACATCATTTGTCTAGAAAAACACACACACATTTACGTGTAATTTTTAAAAAATTATTTTCCCAATTTAGAAGAAACTGAATTCAGTAGTAGTTTCGATGCTGCATGGCTTTTGTTAACCAGATTCGAACCTGAGGACTGTTGAACAAAAGGCAAAAAAGATAACCAATTCAGTGCCTTTTCGTCTCATAATTACGGCAATTTTACATGTAGTAGCACTTATTCACGTAATATTACAATGAAAAGTTTAGTTCAATTATGCAGTACATAGGGCATTTAAAGTGGATACATTTTAAAAAATATATTTTTTAAATTTGAAATTCTTGCTTTAAAGTAAAAGTACTGCCATATACATGTTCCATTTAGCTAGATATCATGTATAACACGTATTATTTTATTTTCATATTTGTGTGTGTTAAATGTATAAAATTATCTTAACATAACAAAGCACTTTTAAGCAAAAATAAACATCAATAAGTAATTTTTATGCCGTAATATTTCGGTGTTCTTTTTATTGCATTTTTACAACGCTGTCAAATATTGTGAAATAACTTTCTGTGATACCTCAGTAGCTTACCACAGGGCAAATATTTTTTCCCTTTATCTGTAGCTCAAGGCAAATTGGTTGATAATATGTAAGATAACTAACAATTTCACGTGAGCATCGTATACCTACTTTAATCAAGTTAAAGAAAATTGTAAATAAAAATTGCATTTCCGAAATACTTTGCCAATAATAAACTTAAAAATTGAATTCAAATACCCCCGATGTTTCACTAAAATTTAAGTGTAGACACGTTTTCAGGATATTAATTTTTATAAACCGGAATTATATATTGAGGATTGTATTGTTCTATATTAGGCTGAAAATAATTGTTCCAACTGAACATGGCACAGTGAAAATTTACTAACATTGATTCCAATGAAATTGCCAATTTACTAAAACTGATGAGACTCGTTTCTCCCAAGCGAATTTAGGATTACAACTAATAAATTTAATGATAAGTCTTGCGAAGAGTAAAATGAAGAAGATTCTTTGTGTGGACAAACAGAATAATTTGTTCATTCTCTATTTTAAACAATAAAACCGTGTGCTTCTCTACAGGGTGTTTTACAAACACACAGTATCATGGACATTAAACTGAAATAACTTTATTTAGACCCAATAGATAATCCTCTTTCTTGGACTTTGGTGGAAACTTCTTATCTCATTTTAGTTTCATGCATATTTGTTCACAGCAAGTTATGGATTAAAATGAACTTTCAATCATTACAAAATGCATGCTTAACATTAGATTTTTCGGCGCCAGGTCCAAAATAGAACCAACTGAAACGAAACTTAAATTTTAAAAATAAATCACGGGCCTATTTCAATGATTTATCAAGGTCATCAACATTTTACACGAGAATTAATTTGTAAAGCATACAGAACTGATCATTTTTTTCAGTTTAGGAGAATTTTCGAAAAGAGATGGTATGCTCATTTCTTGGAGCATTGATTTCTATAAGCGTATTCCTCTGATAACATTTTGAATAGTTTGACATTTGTAGGAAAAATTAGGTTTTAGCCCAAGAAATATTTCACCTTTAATGTATTGCTTTAAAAATTGTAAAAAAAATTTTTTGACAATTCTTGTTCTAAATATGTGAATAATTTCAAATCTATCGTTAAACAAATGTGAGCAATAATTTGAGAAGAAAAAATATAGCAAACATAATGGTTACGAACATTTATTAATAAACTTCTTTTGAAATACATGGCAATTTTTAGTTAGGATTGATACAACACAATCTTTATGAACATATAAATCACAAACTTAAAGATGAAGCAATACATATTACTAAATTATATCAAACAGCAGAGTAATAATATAAGCCATAGTTCTATGTGGTTATACATAATAATCGTAAGTTTTTACATCGATATGCAATTACCAAAACATAATACAATTTAAATACAGAAACTATACCATCACCACAGTATGTATGTGCACATTTATAATTACATTTCTAAAGCTATAGGATTTAGCTAAATAAATAGAAGACAAGAATTATTCACGAGATGAATGAGAACTCAAAAAAGGAATTTAAAGTGGAGTTCACACTTGGGACGTATATTCTACTGTCACCTCTCACTTAGAATTTCAACAAAAGGAATTCTCATTTAATGAAGTATAATTTACTACAGCAACTACTTCGTGTTCGGCAGGTTTTGATTTTGTTTGTTGGCTAGTCTTAATGCCACCACCTTTTAGCCGATTAAGAAAAATTAGATCGCGATCTACTGTTCATAGTCGTTCGGATTACACTTTCAACAACTTAGTCGAAAGTTATTGAAAGGATCTGACAGCTGTTTCATGGAGGCTGGAAACTAAATATGACAGAAATTGTGATCTTAGTCCTCGAAAATTCTGAGCCTTTCCTTCGAAATTAGAACATTAAAGTATCCGGAATATTTTAACTAAAGCACACAAATAAATTTCAACTTTCTCCGAGAAGTGTATCACGGACGTACATCGCAACTTCCGTAATACATATGTAATAAGGTGAGCTCAAAATTTAGAAACTTCCCGGTTCAGTTAAAATTGTATTGTATCCTTATATATCTATTAAAACTATCATTTAATTTTAGAAATTGAACTGACTTTCATATTTTATAAAAAGACATTTTTAATAAAATTTTTATTACCAACCATTTAAGAAACGAGGCGTTTAACTATTTAAATTATTCTTATCTTTAAACGCAGCATTTAATTTTGTTTGATATATTAGGTTTTAAATTATTTAACACAAACCAAAACTTGCCGAATGTAGTTAAAGACGTTTCATCATTAAAATTAACATCTATCATTAAAATTAACAGTCATTAACATTTCATCATTAAAATTAACTATTTCAGAGTTTGTGATTCAGATTTTTAGTAACCTACAAAAATTTATTAAACAACTTTTGAACTACATGATGATTAATAGTATTGATGCACAAAATACACTTAACACTGCATAATATTTGTGAATATAAAAATTTACAGAAAACGAACTTAAAGATAAAGCAGTACATATAGCTAAATCTCAATAAACAGCAAAGTAATAATGAAAATCAGAGTTCTATGTGGCTATACATAATAGTCAAAAATATAGTTTTTACATTGGTATATGCTATTAACAAAAACATACTACAATTTAAATAAATCCAGGAACTATACCATAACAAAACTATGTGTGTGCATTTATATTTACATTTATAAAAATACTTAGAATTTAGCTAAATAAAGGGAAATAAAAAATAATTCACGAGTTCAGTGAGAACTCTAAAAAGGAATTTAAAATGAAGTCCTCACTTGGAACATAAAAAAGAAATTAAAAGTAAAGTCAACTAAAGGACTTAAAAGCTTAGTCATTTCAACTAAAGGAATTAAAAGCGAAGTTCTGACTAAGAATGTATACACTAATGCATTCTCTGCATTTGGATTCTAATTGCACCTTAGCAACTTCATTGTAAAACCACCTTGGCATCAGTATTCTATTATCACCTCCAAACGTTTATTCTAGTGTCACCTGCGCTTGAATATTTTAATGCAAACTATACATCGAAATTCTAATGCTACCTCCACAAAAGACCACCTTATTATTTGAAAAATAACAGCACCTCCAAACATTTTAAAGCCACCTCCACAAAAGACCTTATTATTTGAGAAATAACAACACCTCCAAACATTGCAAAGCCACCTCCACAAAAGACATTATTTGAAAAATAACAACACCTCCAAACATTTTAAAGCCACCTACACAAAAGACCTTATTATTTGAAAAATAACAACACCTCCAAACATTCTAAAGCCACCACCATATTAACATATTAACTTTTGCACGCGTGTATATTCGATTGACAGCTATGCTTCTATATTACAAGTCAACCTCCTCATCAACACAAATGCGACCCCCGAACGTACATTAAAAAGCCACCTCTATACATATTATCTAAAGACAATTTTTTCTTAAAAATAGAACAAAAGGAATTAAAAGCGAAGTTCTGACTTAGAACTTCAACTAAAGGTATGAAAAGCAAAGTTCTGACTTAGAACTTCAACAAAAGGAATTATAAACAAAGTTCTGACTTAGAACTTCAACAAAAGGAATTATAAACAAAGTTCTGACTTAGAACTTCAACAAAAGGAATTATAAACAAAGTTCTGACTTAGAACTTCAACTAAAGGAATTAAAAGAAAAGTTCTGACTTAGAACTTCAACAAAAGGAATTAAAAGAAAAGTTCAAACTAAGAATGTATATACTAATGCAATCTTTGCATTTGGATGCTTATTGCACCTTAGCAACTTCATTTTAAAACCACCTTGGCATCAGTATTCAATTATAACCTCCAAATGTTTATTCTAGTGTCACCTGCGCTTGAATATTTTAATGCAAACTATACATCGAAATTCTAATGCTACCTCCACAAAAGACCACCTTATTATTTGAAAAATAACAGCACCTCCAAACATTGTAAAGCCACCTCCACAAAAGACCTTATTATTTGAAAAATAACACCACCTCCAAACATTGTAAAGCCACCTCCACAAAAGACCTTATTATTTGAAAAATAACAACACCTCCAAACATTTTAAAGCAACCTCCACAAAAGACCTTATTATTTGAAAAATAACAACACCTCCAAACATTGTAAAGCCACCACCATATTAACATATTAACTTTTGCACGCGTGTATATTCGATTGACAGCTATGCTTCTATATTACAAGTCAACCTCCTCATCAACACAAATGCGACCCCCGAACGTACATTAAAAAGCCACCTCTATACATATTATCTAAAGACAATTTTTTCTTAAAAATAGAACAAAAGGAATTAAAAGCGAAGTTCTGACTTAGAACTTCAACAAAAGGAATTATAAACAAAGTTCTGACTTAGAACTTCAACAAAAGGAATTATAAACAAAGTTCTGACTTAGAACTTCAACAAAAGGAATTATAAACAAAGTTCTGACTTAGAACTTCAACTAAAGGAAATAAAAGCATAGTTATGTCTTAGAACTTCAACTAAAGGAATTAAAAGAAAAGTTCAAAATAAGAATGTATATACTAATGCAATCTTTGCATTTGGATGCTTATTGCACCTTAGCAACTTCATTTTAAAACCACCTTGGCATCAGTATTCTATTATCACCTCCAAACGTTTATTCTAGTGTCACCCGCGCTTGAATATTTAATTGCAAACTATACATCAAAATTCTAATGCTACCTCCACAAAAGACCACCTTATTATTTGAAAAATAACAACACCCCCAAACATTTTAAAGCCACCTCCACAAAAGACCTTATTATTTGAAAAATAACAACACCTCCAAACATTTTAAAGCCACCTCCACAAAAGACCTTATTATTTGAAAAATAACAACACCTCCAAACATTGTAAAGCCACCTCCACATTTATATCACCACCATATTAACATATTAAATTTTGCACGCGTGTATATTCGATTGACAGCTATGCTTCTATATTACAAGTCAACCTCCTCATCAACACAAATGCGACCCCCGAACGTACATTAAAAAGCCACCTCTATACATATTATCTAAAGACAATTTTTTCTTAAAAATAGAACAAAAGGAATTAAAAGCGAAGTTCTGACTTAGAACTTCAACAAAAGGAATTATAAACAAAGTTCTGACTTAGAACTTCAACAAAAGGAATTATAAACGAAGTTCTGACTTAGAACTTCAACAAAAGGAATTATAAACGAAGTTCTGACTTAGAACTTCAACAAAAGGAATTAAAAGAATAGTTCTGACTTAGATTTTCAACAAAAGGAATTAAAAGAAAAGTTCAAACTAAGAATGTATATACTAATGCAATCTTTGCATTTGGATGCTTATTGCACCTTAGCAACTTCATTTTAAAACCACCTTGGCATCAGTATTCTATTATAACCTCCAAACGTTTATTCTAGTGTCACCTGCGCTTGAATATTTTAATGCAAACTATACATCGAAATTCTAATGCTACCTCCACAAAAGACCACCTTATTATTTGAAAAATAACAGCACCTCCAAACATTGTAAAGCCACCTCCACAAAAGACCTTATTATTTGAAAAATAACAACACCTCCAAACATTTTAAAGCCACCTCCACAAAAGACCTTATTATTTGAAAAATAACAACACCTCCAAACATTTTAAAGCAACCTCCACAAAAGACCTTATTATTTGAAAAATAACAACACCTCCAAACATTGTAAAGCCACCACCATATTAACTTTTGCACGCGTGTATATTCGATTGACAGCTATGCTTCTATACTACAAGTCAACCTCCTCATCAACACAAATGCGACCCCCGAACGTACATTAAAAAGCCACCTCTATACATATTATCTAAAGACAATTTTTTCTTAAAAATAGAACAAAAGGAATTAAAAGCGAAGTTCTGACTTAGAACTTCAACAAAAGGAATTATAAACAAAGTTCTGACTTAGAACTTCAACAAAAGGAATTAAAAGAAAAGTTCAAACTAAGAATGTATATACTAATGCAATCTTTGCATTTGGATGCTTATTGCACCTTAGCAACTTCATTTTAAAACCACCTTGGCATCAGTATTCTATTATAACCTCCAAATGTTTATTCTAGTGTCACCTGCGCTTGAATATTTTAATGCAAACTATACATCAAAATTCTAATGCTACCTCCACAAAAGACCACCTTATTATTTGAAAAATAACAGCACCTCCAAACATTTTAAAGCCACCTCCACAAAAGACCTTATTATTTGAAAAATAACAACACCTCCAAACATTTTAAAGCAACCTCCACAAAAGACCTTATTATTTGAAAAATAACAACACCTCCAAACATTGTAAAGCCACCACCATATTAACATATTAAATTTTACGCGTGTATATTCGATTGACAGCTATGCTTCTATATTACAAGTCAACCTCCTCATCAACACAAATGCGACCCCCGAACGTACATTAAAAAGCCACCTCTAAACATATTATCTAAAGACAATTTTTTTTAAAAAATAGAACAAAAAGGAATTAAAAGCGAAGTTCTGACTTAGAACTTCAACAAAAGGAATTGAAAACAAAGTTCTGACTTAGAACTTCAACAAACGGAATTAAAAACAAAGTTCTGACTTAGAACTTCAACAAAAGGAATTAAAAGCGAAGTTCTGACTTAGAACTTCAACAAAAGGAATTAAAAGAATAGTTCTGACTTAGATTTTCAACAAAAGGAATTAAAAGAAAAGTTCAAACTAAGAATGTATATACTAATGCAATCTTTGCATTTGGATGCTTATTGCACCTTAGCAACTTCATTTTAAAACCACCTTGGCATCAGTATTCTATTATCACCTCCAAACGTTTATTCTAGCGTCACCTGCGCTTGAATATTTTAATGCAAACTATACATCAAAATTCTAATGCTACCTCCACAAAAGACCACCTTATTATTTGAAAAATAACAGCACCTCCAAACATTGTAAAGCCACCTCCACAAAAGACCTTATTATTTGAAAAATAACAACACCTCCAAACATTTTAAAGCAACCTCCACAAAAGACATTATTTGAAAAATAACAACACCTCCAAACATTCTAAAGCCACCACCATATTAACATATTAACTTTTGCACGCGTGTATATTCGATTGACAGCTATGCTTCTATATTACAAGTCAACCTCCTCATCAACACAAATGCGACCCCCGAACGTACATTAAAAAGCCACCTCTAAACATATTATCTAAAGACAATTTTTTTTCCTTAAAAATAGCACAAAAGGAATTAAAAGCGAAGTTCTGACTTAGAACTTCAACAAAATGAATTAAAATCAAAGTAATTTAAATTAATTAAATTCAACAAAAGGAATTAAAAGCAAAGTTCTGACTTAGAACTTCAACATAAGCAACGAATATCTAAACTCCCTCTTAGAACTTCAAGCCTCCTGAATTTCATTATTTTTCTTTCAATCTTTCTTGAAGAACTAAATTCAATCTAGCCTCCCTTTAAATAAAAATTATTCTACCTCCTTATAAAATTTTGTATTTCTCTTTATTATATCACCAACTTATTCTTCAGAACAGAGTACATTCCTTGTAAACGAAAGAAATTTAGAATAATATCTGCCAAGGATAAATAGTCTTTAGGAAAATGTTTTTAGAAATACTCTTCAGAAAACTTTATCATATATTTAACCATGATATAACTGTATATTTATAATTCATTTATATTTCCCTTTTTCAAATTGCTAGAAAAAAAAGCTCGAAAATCCTCCAATAAATATAGAGTTCCACCTCAATTAGAAATAATACAATACCGTCGACACATTCATCTGCACTGTACCATCTGTAAATGATTGTAAAACAAGAGTTTACTCTCCTCGTTTATATCTAATCGGCATAATCATTATGCTAACAATCAATTCAAAGATTTTCTGATCGGACGAATAATGATTCCCCCTCAAACATCAAAAATAACTGTTTTAATGAACTGACTAAAACACTTCCTTAAATTATATTTATTCACCATAGAAAATAAAATACGAGAATAGCTAGCAAAGTGCACGCACCACCCTGTGCAACCACCAGAGAATGAATGAAAGAAAGAATATTACCTGAAGGTAAATTCCATACAAGATATTCCTGAACAATAAACTTTCATAAAATGGTAACTCCAATGCGCCCCCTCAAGCAACATGCCTCCGTGATTCGTATATTTTGTAGTATGAATTCAAACTTAATACAAAATTTGAATTGGGTGTCCTCTAAATAAAAAAAAACACCTTCCTGTAAGAATCTGTATATAATGCAAGATCAGTTATAATACCACGATTTTTATCAGCTGCAGCTGATAAAAACATTTATTCCAAGCATTCTCCGTATAAGACCAACAACACACACAATATATTTATGAAATATCTACCTCTTCCAATTAAATCCGTACAATTACTGTTGTTCACCTCCCCATATATAACATAGTTGAATATTCTTCGGAACAAATGACAACCCTCACCCTAAAAATTAAATCTTCGTGTACAGTAAGTAAACTGAATAATATAATGCCATCTTATGCATAAGAATATTAAATCCGTATTAAAAAATATTTAATAGCCTATTCCACAATTACAAGTCCACTACAGAAACACAGTATATTTATATAAAATGTGAGCGCGTTTGAATAAAATTCGTCAAAAGTACCATTTCCTTCAAATAACATTTTTGAAGAAATTTTCTCCTCAGCACATCAGTTTTAATTAAACTTCTTCCTAAAAGAGTATAATCTCACCTCCCTATGATAGATACTTAAGAAATAATGCCAACACATACTGAACAGAATAGTACAGTCTGAATATTTAAAAGGACATTGACTAAAACAAACCCTTTAGGGGACCAGGACATACTGTACATTATATAAATAATTTCAAAAAACTGTAAGTCAGTAATAACCTATTTCCACCTCCGTATAATGAAGATTAAATTACACATGGTACTTCTTCCGAATAATAAAATCAAGTCTTAACATCAGCTAAAACTAAATCCCACATTGGATCGTCAACACAGTGTACCTTCGCAAATTTACTCATTGTGTTTATACGATTCTGATCGACTAATAACGGTAGACCAACTGGATGAGTTCAGCACTCTAGATGAGAAACAGAGATGCTGTCAAACTACACGTTGGACAGGCCGTTGTAACTTGCATTCGGTAAGTCTAAATTTACAGCCCATGAAGGCAAGCACGCTCGCATAAAATCTAAGGAAACGCATCTCCCTCGATTTAATTTAGAAGCATTGGAATCCGAGTATCGAAATTAATACAGCCTCCCCCTAAATACATTTTTACCTCCTTGCAAAATAAAACACAAGTTTAAATATAACACCATTACAGTGCTCTTCCAAACAGCCTCACTTTTTCAATTTAAAAAGGATTCATATTGAAAGAATATTGCTTCACACCGCACAATGTTTAAGCGAACAATTCAGCTATTCCACAAACCAAAACGTCCACTGCTAATGAACTTCACATCAGTGTCTTTCATTAAATATTTCAAAACAAAAACTGCGTCTCCCCCTAAACATATTTCTTACAATGAAATTAAATATGAGTACAAGGGGTATTGCATGTGCCACCTCCACGTCAAAGTAGCACAACCCGTGGATGAGAGCCTTTTTCAAGAGAAACTACATAAAAACAAAAGATATTTGGTAGACACATGCAGCTTCTGTAAATTCAGCATTCCCATAGAAATAACTCAATAAAAATCTTCAGAACAAATTCAAGCTAATTCTAATTGTATTTCTAACAACAACAAGGTGCTCCTCCAACTTACATATTCCAATGGAGCAATTTCAGTTCGAAAACCACAACACGTCACATGTACGGAAACTCAGTAACAGATTTACGAAATTTAAACAGATTTAATGCACACACATATGTATTAACACTTTTAGAGAATCGTATATTTTAGTAAACAAAGTCATCTGCACATCACATTTATTTGAGTTGTGCAGAATATATTTTCATAATTGATATCGAATATCATTTTAAATTAAATGTAATTAATTTAAAACCTTCCTTAAATTTCACTAAATAATGAATGTATGTAACAATTACTTTCTTGACATTTCATACATGAATTCTAAGAGAAATTTAAATAGTGTTCTGTACACCAACTTTTATCAAGACATTTTATTTTGCAAAAAGCACTGCCATGCTGTTAATACATCGAATTCAGTTGAGCACATAAATCACTATCAAGCAATCTATAATGAAGATTTTATCTTAAAGCACTTTATCAATTCAATGTTTATAAATCGAATATTTTTATTACTCTTGTTTTTTAAATTTCTATGTTAATTTTTTTTAATATTATTATTCCGTACATTTGAAGTCATTTCTTCAGAAATTAGCTTCATGGCTATTTGTTTAAAACGTAAGTAAATTACTCTTATATGAAGAGGTGCGATTACAACGCCACTTTTATTGGTTTCCTGACTCTTAACGTATCCTAGTCCCACTTTACCAACTAGTATAAAACATATTGCTATGTTTTAAAAACTTATCTGATCCTATCATCATAAACATATTCGACAAAGTCAAATATATATTTTTTTTTTTTCATAAAAGAACTCATTCATATATCTCGTGCATTTTATTAACATTTTCTGAAAGCTAAATCTTTGGTATTTTTCTGTGTTCAATAAGTAACTTAAATTTACACTAACTGTTTCATACGACTAAGGATTCTTTAATATATATATAATTTCAATTCTATATAATCTCAATGTTAATTCTAATTTAAATTCACTACAGAAATTATCAATATTACAAAGCTCGTTCAAGTATTGGCTTCCACAACATTTTGTTCAAATATTTCTCACCAACTATTTTATAGGATTATAAACTAAATTTCCACATCAATAGTTTAATTTAGTTTGATACATTCATTTTAATTCCTACAGTACGAATGTGAAAAATTAATTTCAAGTTAAAACAAATTTTGTCAAGACAAGTGTCTAAGCAAAAATTGAATACGAGGCGTAAATTTCTAGCATTAATTCTCGTATTCCAGAATCCTTACACTGAAGAGAAGAATAGCGCGATGACTCGTAAATGTAACACTTTCCGATAATCGAGTGTATAATTTATTACAGCAATTACTTCGTGTTCGGCAAGTTTTGATTTTGTTTGTTGGCTTGTCATAATGCCAGCACCTTTCAGTCGATTAGGAATAATTGCACCGCGATCTACTGTTCATTGTCGTTCTAATTCCACTTTCATCAACTTCGTTGAAAGGATGTTCAGCTCTTTCATGGAGGTTGGAAACAAAATATGGCAGAAATTGTGATCTCGGAAATTTAGAGCCTTTCCTTCAAAATTAGGGCATCCGGAATTACCTAAAGGCAGCAAATAAATTTCAACTTTCCCCGAGAAGTGTATGACGGATGTACATCGCAACTTCCGTAATACATATCTAATAAGGCGAGCTCAAAATTTAGAAACTTCTCGGTTCAGTTAAAATTGTATTGGCTCCTGAAATCTATCATTTAATTTTAGAAATTGAATTTAATGTTTTAAAAGACCTTTTTAAATAAAATTTTTATTATAATCCAACTATTTAAAGATACATGGCATTTAATTATTTACATAATTCTAAACACATTCAATTTTGATTCTACCATATATATATATATATATATATTAGGTATTAACCTTTGCGGTTCAGTGTTCCAGGTGATGGAACAATCAAAATTATACAAAACAAACCAAAACTTGCCGAATGTGGTTAACTTTAATTTATGACGTTTGATCATTTATTTTAAAATTAACAATTTCAGAGTGTGTGATTCAGATTTTTACTCTAACCCTCAAAACTTCTATGCGAATGAATATTTGCCATCTAAAAACTATAGTTCAGTTTTTAACTTTATGTGTGAATTTAAATAAAGCTTTAAGTTTTTCTTAATATTTTAATTACACGTAGTAAACAAACTCTAAAGTTGCTTTATTTCATGCAAATTGTCTCCTATCACTATAACAACAGTATGCTACATGTTGTCCACTCCAAGTATAATTGCAGTTAATTGTATGACTAAACTTACACCATTTATTTTAATGTTAAATTTCTGTGAATTACATAAAAATCATCCAAGATTTGAAATTTCTATTGCTGTCAATGAAACGCTTTTATTGATCGTGATTGAATTGATCTCTTCAATAAATTGGTACAAAAATTTAATCTTAAAAGCTAATATTAACAATGAACTCCTAGAAATATTGACGTTTCCTTAAAATCTATTTCTAATTATAATCCATTCCAAATCCATTTTAAAATTCCTAATCATTCTTTTTCTATTGTTTGCCTGACACTTTTTGCACAAGAGCTGATTAGACCCGAGTCTCTTTTCTTTTGCTTACACCAGAAAAGTTGAAAAAAGTTTTATTAACTCAACCAAAGTTACAGTGTTGTGGTTCGAACGAGTCACTTGATCATTTGTACATACCATGTAATTGCTCATCGATAAAAGTAGCTTTTACTTTTGTTGAAATAAATCCTTAAGCGAAAATGGATTGCATCTGGAAAAGGAATTTTCCCCGAATAAAACTATCTTTCAGTTTAATCTAATAGTTAAATACCACCTTAAACTTATACGGAAGTCATAAATAAAAGCATAATTGTACTCAACGAATTTTTGTCTGTTATTGAACTGAAAATTCTTATGAAATTATATTTACATGAAATTATTAGTCTTTAGTTAACTTTAGAAACTATCATTTCGAGATACTAACAGTAATTACAATTTAAAATGCAAATTAACGCTAATGTGAACGCCTGGTAGTTTGCGTTTAAGTGATGTCACATTTCCCCATTCGGAATTCTCGCTTCAAAAAAAAAAAAAAAATCTTCCTCTATTATTTACTGCAAAAAGGGAAAAAGCTTACGGCTTGGGGTTCTTTTGAAATATATTAGAGTATTTTTTCTAATTTGGTATAGTTATCATTTGCGAAATAATATTGAACTCTTCAGTGAATATGTTTTTTCCTTCCGAAATATATCACCGATTGGAAAGCAGACAAAGTTTGTGGTGACTTTAGCATTTGATGCATTCGTAACTAAAGATTTTTTCACACGTGGTTTAATTCGCCTTTTCCAAAATGCTTACGCAAAGACATTTCATATCGCGAAATATCTTTAGGACGTTTAATTGTTTTAATATAAACTTAAATGGGATAGAATGTTGAAATTCAAATCTATTTTTAAACCAAAATTCAGTCAGACTGGATTTCTTAAAATTTTGTTTCAGTAGCTCATGAACCAAAAGTATCTAATATGTGTTCGGTTTATACTAGAATAGGCATTTTCAATTAGTAAATAATCTCAACTAATCCTTTTCGCACACGAGTGTCACGCAGGTGATAGAACAGAAGCCATAGCTTAAAGAGGATTCCGAAGTATCACAAGCCCGAACTGTTGAACTGAACGACCATTGGACAACCGGCTCAGTGTTTAAGAACTAGATAGAAACCTTGAAAGATAGGTATGTTTTCCAATAATGAAATCTGAATTGAATAAGCATATGCTGAGTCAGGTGTAAACTAAGTGCTCTTTGAATCCGTTAATTTCAAATAAATCAATCGAAACCTTCAGTCCTGAAGTTAACCGAGCAGTTGTCTCAGGTTGGATAAAACGAGAGAAGCTTAAAACGTGCTAATTGAACAGAATTATCAGTGAGCATGCGGTGTACAGAATATAGTATTGGATTATACTACCAATGGGACAACAAGTGTGAGGCCGAGTGAGTGGGTGAAAATGCGACTGGATAGTTAGTCTTCGCCCGGACAATACGTTAACCGTTTGCAGTTAATGTTCTCAGCGTGCCCGTTGCAGGATTTGCTACGCTTGAACTGCTGTAGCGATGTTCATTTGAGTGAAAGGGATACTTAGACTAAAATCTATAGTTTAAAATGGATTTCGAACCTTTTGTAAACACACGAGCTTAATTTGGCAACCAAACACAAACTGAAGAATAAAAGGTAAAAGCGCTAACCATTCCATTTTTATCCTGTCACGCAGGGAAGCTGGAACATTGTTATAGCTTAAAACGGAAATACGCATTATTTTATCCACATCCCTTTTCTGTTTAGTTTATTGAATTGATGTGATAGAAATAAAACAATATTTAACTTAGATTTTATTGTTATTTAAATGAATTAAAGCTTATATTGATACGAATTTTTAAGTTTTAAAATTCCTTCCTGCTTGCTACTCAAAGATGTATACTTTTTTTAAAGCTTCGATTACAAATGTTTAAAGAGTTCTATGGTTTATGATACAAATGATTTATATCTTTCATCGAAAAGTTAAGGATTGGCCTAAAAAGCAAATATTGCATGAGATTTTGCTTTTATGGGTGTGAATGAAAAAATGTGTTGTTACACATTTAAATTCCCCATTAAATCTAAGTACAGTGCAATTGTTTATAAAGTGACCAGACTTAATTTATATGGAAAAGTAAATTATCACGCTAATTTGAAAATATTTCTACTACTGCTGCTGCTGCAAGTTAATGTCAATTCTTTAGCATAATTTAAAATTTAGACTCTCAGGATAAAGTGTTTTACTCAAATTATCAAATACTTCCAGAAGCATTTATGAAAACTATGAATGAAAACATGCTATGAAAACTTTCGAACGCACAAAAGCTGTTATTTTTAATTTCAACTGCAAATCGCAACTAAATTGCTTTTTATATTTTAAAATAAGCAATTCATGAAGTGGCGGTAGTAGAGTCTTTTAAACGAATTGTTTTATATATGAATAAATTGCTGAAAAAAATGGTAACTAGCATACGAATCTACCATTTAATCAAAAATATTTATACGATATTGGATTGTGTGTTAATGTATTAAGTACTGTTAGATTTGTGATGTGTAGGTGTATGCCATGGCTGTGAGTTTAAAATGCGATTACGAAATTTTCTATTAGTTGCTTCGACATTTAATAAAATGAATCACATAAACGAGGGGCCCCATTTGTGTAATTTTCTAAGACTCAGAATACCTATTGCAACAAAAATAAAAATTTCGAATCACAGTTTTAAACATAAATATAAATAATTTTGTATTGAATGGTAGATCAAGAAAATTTCAAAACTTGAATAATCAATTATTTTACTCTCAATATACTATTGAATTTTCTGATTTTAAAAGTGAAAAAAGCAATTTAGTTGAATATATTTTTTTATTTTCATTGCATAAAACCTACTCCTTAAAATCGTTTAAATATTGCAGACAATTTTTAAACTTTCAATTGCCTTAGATTTTCAGAATGAAACACAATGCGACAATTAATTTTAAGTTGAAAACAATATAATTTTACCGAGCAATTTAATCTCTCAGCATAGAAGGACAGTGCTTTCGCAAAAACAGCAACTGCATTCGTATTGTTTGCAATTAAAATCCATTGTGCAATCATCCTAAAGTGCAATGAAATACACGTTACCAGAGAAGACTAGAGATTTTACAAACAATTTTATAGCATGCTAAAGATAAGCTCCAGAGCAGATTCTTACACAAATATTTAAATAAAAATGTGCAATGCAGGTGAATTTAACATTGACTTGCAAGCAGCTAATTGTGACACCATAGTTATCTAGAAAACATTTGTACTTAGATTTACGGGTCATTATTTTAACGATCCTATTAAAAAGAGGTATTTAAAAGTTATATTTAAATGGAAGTGTTCCCCAGCGCTTCGTTTCGATTAATTTTACAAATAGTTGGATGCATTTATAATTTACCTATGACATAACGCAGTTAATTAGGCTCATTTGGTTTGTCGTTCAACGGTCCTCACCCGGGGGTTATCCATACAGAGACCGAAGGTTTCAATTGGATTCCGAACTTTTGCAAACGTCAAAGTGGAATTTGTATCCATGAATTATTGAACCGAAGTCAAGAGCGCTCACCATTTAGCTGCGGTGGTCATTTCATCAAGGTTAAACGTACCTAGTTTTCGAGAAGCTCATCTTGTTATGAAATGACAGTCTAGTTCACATACAGAAAAGAGAATATTAAAAAATCCTGATTGCGGTTTGATATTCAGCTTAACACAAGTGTGTTACACAAAATAGCTTAATTAACTTAAACTGATGAAAAATGTTGTATATACGAATGAACAGGAAAAAAACAAAAGATATTTGTAATGCTTAGTATTGCTGTCATTTATTACGAAGTTAAATTCTAGACTCTGCGTTGAAATTCATTTCTGACCTGTTACATATTTTAAAATTCGATGGTGAAGACGTTAGAAGCACTTTTCCAAGAAAATATACTCTGGAAATCAGAAAGTCTGAGTAAATTAATGCTTTTCTTTATGGTTAAATGCATACAAGATTTTAAATGGTGAATAAAAGTAAAAGCTTTTTTAAAGCGAGAATTTCCGTACTAGAAGGAATGTTGCATTGCTTCATGACATAAGTAACTCTGCAAGGAATTGAAATCGATGCCACTCATGATTTAAACTTAAAAACGTTGCATTCAAAATTACTAAAAGCTATTCACTGTTAAGACTTTTAATCTCAACGGTGTAATTTTTATTTTAAGCAGATGCCAACATACCGATAGAAGTTTAAATCTTCTGTGTAACTTCCTTAATTCAATTCCGTACAATGTTTTGTCTGAAAAGCAAAGTTTTTTTTATTGATTAACTACATAGTTATAACGTGTATTCTGTTGAATTATCAAAAAGCGTTTGTCTCTATAAACAGAAATTAAAAATAGTTTACTACATTGCTCTTATAGTTAGGAAATATGTTCTGTAACAGAAACACACCGTAAAAAGAATTTAGGGATATTTCAAACGCTCATGTTTAAATGCTTCTCTTTATAGAGTTTTCCCTTTAATATATATCCAATCAACAATATACCGTTTAGTAAAATTTGAGAATATTCTTTATTAAAAACATTTCAATCAGAAGACTGATTTTCTTTTTAAAATTAATTCGTTTTATGCTTTGAACTTAAGAATGTGACTTTTATAAATATATTTTACAATTGCATATACTAGCTATTTTAAATATATCACGTATTTAAAATAAGAACGAAATACTGCTGTTCTTTAAATAGTTGAGCTTAAAATAGTTGAATGAATGGAATTCAATTTGTTTTTAAGGACATTCTCACATAAAGCTATTTTTTTTTTGGATGAGCAATTACATGAAATCCTGAAATATGACTATTATTATTTCGCTACTGCTTCACACTTAATAGTTACCTACAATAATTTAGAACCATAAATGCATAGTTGATTAAAATACTGTATTACCACTTTTGGATAACGCACAAACTATCCTTATTTCAAGACTACATTGAGCAAAGGGCCAACCAGTATAACAAATACAGGTAAATATTCAAGAAAAATCATTCGACTTACCCAAATTCTTAATTCATGCCTCTAGATAGCAATGTCTGGAAATAAAGCTACATCAATCAACTTATTTGAAAATAGAGATTCTATTAATTTTTACATAAAAAATAGTCAATGTAGTTCTATGCAAAACATTTTTATATTTATATAAACACTGACGGCAAAAAGTTTTCACAAAAAATTAGGATTTTCATTAATGTGAGTAAATACTTTCTGAAATAAAAATTATGATTTTAACACTGTGAACACATGCTGCCATGATTTTTGCCAGAAAAGTTAAGTTCACTTTAAATATTTCTCAATTCTTAGGATTGTGGGAAACTAGACAAATGTTTTACAGATTTATCAAGAAATTCATACTGAAAAACTTAATTTATGGCAATTAAGATATTTCAAAATAAAAGTTTAACGATGAGGTAATTTTTATGAAAGTTTAAAACAGAATTAATAAGGTTTATGTGACTGCTTTATATAATGGCAAAGTTATTATTCAAGTTAATATTTAAAAACACCACAATTATCAATCTTCAATAATAAAATAAAAAACTTACAATGTTAAAATTTTCTTAATTTTGTTTTTATTTCGTATTTAAATTTTATTAAAATTATCGTATAATATACTTAAATTACTTAATTTTTAGAAATTATTTCAGATTCTAATAATGTTAATTTAGCCTCAATTTATTCTGTTCGCAAAATCTAATTATTTATGCTTTAACTGTAATGGTTAGTAGGTTTTATGTTAAACTATTATTTCTGTCAGTATGTTATACACCAGCAAATAAAAATATGTTAATGATCTATTTTTGTAAGTTTTAGAGGGCACTTAAAAGTACTTCTGCAGAAGTTTGTTTTTAAAGGCTTGTTAATAGATATCACATATTTAACAAAAGCATAAATAATTAATATAATGATACAAAATTTTTTTAAAGAGCTATATATTTAAGAACTAAACAGCTCTAAGTCTCTTCTAAACAAGAGTTCTTGATTTATAATTTCAATTAATAGATTTTGTAAAGCGAGTGGATGTTTATATATAATTTGTAATTTTGAATGAAACACTAAAATTACAGAATTTAGTGAGAAAAAATACTAATATTTTAAGACAGTTTCCTGAATTAAAATAGTATTTCATTCAAAAATTAACTGTTTAGGACAAGATTGAAATTGTGGTGCAGTACAACATTTGATACATTTACACTCTTTCACGATTTGAATTTTTAAAAAAATATTTTTAAAATAAGAATTTAATCTGATGTTGTGACTGAGAAATATGGAGAAAACTGAAAATTAACTACGAAAAGCGTATGAATTTTACTTCCTAAGCGCGTCTTGTGTAAAACGTTTTAACAAATATTATTAAATTCTTGATGCTAGTTCCCAAAGTCCTTCATTAAAATTTGCATTCTTATTTACAAGAAATTTGAATTTCACTTATTTAAACTTTAAAATTCCGTAAAAATTTATTACGGAAATTTTACAAACTACTTCATTGAATATATTGCATAAATCTTTAATGAATAAAAAAAATTAAGTTCATTTCAATCTTAATAAATATAACTTTACATTAACTAATAAATTACGTTTTTGAGGGCTAACATCTCGCATACAAAAAATATAAATTTGTATTCAAATAAACCGTATTTAATATATAAACCTAAAACTGCAAATAGCAGTGATTTTTAAAAAAAATAGATGTTGAAGCGTGCATATTTATACATATTGAAATGCATTTTAAAACGCCCAAATTTTCTTAGAAAACACATTTTAATTTTTGACACAAATATAAAACCATTTAAATCATTAAGAATCACTCATTCAAGCTGACAGACCAGATTTTTAAGTCATTTACGTCCAACATTATATTTAAAGTTATAGTCAAAACTCAAAAAACAGTTTACTTGCTATTAGGATTCTAATATTTCATATTTGCAGTGAAATCTTACTAATCTAAAATTACATTTTAAAAAATGTACGATAAATTCTGAAAACAGAATTTTCATTCATGAAACTGACATGCTATAAAGTGCTTTAAGATAAAATATTAAACTTTGTAAAAGGAAAATACAAAGTAATATATTTTGGCATAAAATATTAAGATAGTGGTTTTCGAAATGCGTTTCAAAACATTTTTAAAATAGAACCTGACATTATAAGAACTGTTCGTAAAGTAGTTTCATTTAACTGATATAATTTTGTTGACAAATGTGAAAACGGCAACATCTGTTAAAACCTACTTAATAGAAGAATTTTCAGATTCAAATAAAACAGTAACCACAGTTCCTTCTGGCGCGTGTGAATGATAAGCCATAAGAGTCCCGGCTGGGCGGAAGGCGAGAGGCACCACAGAGTCCCGGCTGGGCGTGAAGGCGTGAGGCACCACAGAGTCCCGGCTGGGCGGAATGGCGTGAGGCACCACAGAGTCCTTCGGCTGGGCGGAAGGCGTGAGGCACCTCAGAGTCCCTGCTGGGCGGAAGGCGTGAGGCACCACAGAGTCCCGGCTGGCGCGTGTGAATGGTGAGGCACCACAGAGTCCTTCGGCTGGGCTGAATGGCGTGAGGCACCACAGAGTCCCGGCTGCGTGTGAAGGCGTGAGGCACCACAGAGTCCTTCTGGCGCGTGTGAATGGTGAGGCACCACAGAGTCCCGGCTGGGCGTGGAATGGTGAGGCACCACAGAGTCCCGGCTGGGCGTGTGAATGGTGAGGCACCACAGAGTCCCGGCTGGGCACCAGAGTCCCGGCTGGGCGTGAAGGCGTGAGGCACCACAGAGTACCGGCTGGCCGGGAGGCGTGAGGCACCACGCTGGGCGTGAGGCACCACAGAGTCCCGGCTGGGCGTGAGGCACCACAGAGTCCCGGCTGGGCGGAAGGCGTGAGGCACCACAGAGTCCCGGCTGGGCGGAAGGCGTGAGGCACCACAGAGTCCCGGCTGGGCGGAAGGCGTGAGGCACCACAGAGTCCCGGCTGGGCGGAAGGCGTGAGGCACCACAGAGTCCCGGCTGGGCGGAAGGCGTGAGGCACCACAGAGTCCCGGCTGGGCGGAAGGCGTGAGGCACCACAGAGTCCCGGCTGGGCGGAAGGCGTGAGGCACCACAGAGTCCCGGCTGGGCGGAAGGCGTGAGGCACCACAGAGTCCCGGCTGGGCGGAAGGCGTGAGGCACCACAGAGTCCCGGCTGGGCGGAAGGCGTGAGGCACCACAGAGTCCCGGCTGGGCGGAAGGCGTGAGGCACCACAGAGTCCCGGCTGGGCGGAAGGCGTGAGGCACCACAGAGTCCCGGCTGGGCGGAAGGCGTGAGGCACCACAGAGTCCCGGCTGGGCGGAAGGCGTGAGGCACCACAGAGTCCCGGCGGGCCGGAAGGCGTGAGGCACCACAGAGTCCCGGCTGGGCGGAAGGCGTGAGGCACCACAGAGTCCCGGCTGGGCGGAAGGCGTGAGGCACCACAGAGTCCCGGCTGGGCGGAAGGCGTGAGGCACCACAGAGTCCCGGCTGGGCGGAAGGCGTGAGGCACCACAGAGTCCCGGCTGGGCGGAAGGCGTGAGGCACCACAGAGTCCCGGCTGGGCGGAAGGCGTGAGGCACCACAGAGTCCCGGCTGGGCGGAAGGCGTGAGGCACCACAGAGTCCCGGCTGGGCGGGAAGGCGAGAGGCACCACAGAGTCCCGGCTGGGCGGAAGGCGTGAGGCACCACAGAGTCCCGGCTGGGCGGAAGGCGTGAGGCACCACAGAGTCCCGGCTGGGCGGAAGGCGTGAGGCACCAGAGTCCCTGACGGTACAGTTTGGCAAGGTCCAGTTTACGGTAGAAAGAAAAGCCAACAAAATGACTAATTGTCTTAAAAAGAAGCCTGTCTTGTTGACCTGAAGATTAAGTATGAGATTTAGCTTGTCGAGTTGAAATTTTTCTCATTGGTAAATTAACACTTCTGGCAATTCATACGTTGACCTTAATAGAACGTATTCTGATTCACACAAAGGACTAAGAACATTGTAATGCAGTTGTTTCGCATTTGACAGTCATCTGCGTATATTATGCTGAGTCTGACAAGGTCGAGCATTGAATCCAAAGCATCGTAATCACATCCAGTTTGAATCATTCGCAAATGCTTATAAAAGTCATGAAGACCATTTGCTTTCCATTTACGTAATAACACCAGAACAGCGCTCATAAAATTTGTCGGAAGAGCTTAAATAGACTTTTACAAGTATTTCTATAATTTAGAGTCTCATTGTTTATAATTAAATTACACAATTCCCTTTATGAAAGCCATTTACTAGAAATTTTGCTTTTGCTCATTATTTCTTCTCATTAAAAATATCCGATATCATTTGCTGAACAGCCAGTCTTTAGTTTTGAAGCACATTTTTTCGCTATGAGCTCTTAATTTTGGGGGAGGCTGAATTCTTTTTGAAATGCATCCTTTTTCGAGAAATAAAAGCATTCATAATTAAAATTATCAAATTATAATATGGAGGTGCATGAGACGGCTCAGGTGTGGAATTAAAAAACTTAAGGAGCTTCCACAAAATAACTCGAATAATGTTTCAGTTGTACATTTCCCATACTATCTCTTTCGTACCTGAGCCGTTCGCCAACCCAGAAGCGGAATGGATGGAACCTTCTCCTCCCACTCCGCCTGAGTGGCAGCTGGGCAGAACCAGCTGGAGGTGGTGGAGGAGGAGGCGCAATCATTGGTGGAGGAGGAGGAGGTGCAATCATTGGTGGAGGAGGAGGTGCAATCATTGGTGGTGGAGGAGGAGGTGCAATCATTGGTGGTGGAGGAGGAGGTGCAATCATTGGTGGTGGAGGAGGAGGTGCAATCATTGGTGGAGGAGGAGGTGCAATCATTGGTGGAGGAGGAGGAGGTGCAATCATTGGTGGAGGAGGAGGAGGAGGTGCAATCATTGGTGGAGGAGGAGGAGGTGCAATCATTGGTGGAGGAGGAGGAGGTGCAATCATTGGTGGAGGAGGAGGAGGTGCAATCATTGGTGGAGGAGGAGGAGGTGCAATCATTGGTGGAGGAGGAGGAGGTGCAATCATTGGTGGAGGAGGAGGTGGCGAGGGCGAAGGTGACGATGGAGGTGGCGAGGGCGAAGGTGGTGAGGGTGGAGGGGGAGATGGAAAAACAAATCTCCTAGGTGGAGAAAAAACTGGTGGTTGATCTGCAGGAGGTGATGGGTTGTAATTTGGTGGTGGAGATGGTGGATTTTGTACGGGAGGTGCAGGGGGACTATGAACAGGAGGAGGTGGTAGTGGAAAGTAATTTGGTGGAGGCGGGAGGGCGGGTGGCTGTGGGGGAGGAGAAGGTTGATACCTTCTCAATACAACTCTCGGCTGGTTATTAATAATGGCCTGGATCTGGGCCGGGAGGAGTCCTCTTCTCCCTGTTTAAAATTATATAAATTTAGTATTCCAGTTTTAATATGCGAAGAGTTGCAATTTCTCAAATTAAAATTAATATTTGTACTACATCTAAAGTTCTCAAAACATTGGAATAAACAGGGATTTCGTAAATGATTCATTCGTTTTGGAAAAGCTATATTTTCAGGACAATTAATCGTACACGTGACATTTGTGAGAAGATTTTAGAAGGCTGCACTGCTGAGGGAATGTGGCCATTAGCCTTCACAGTGATCGAGGGAGAAAAGGGCTGTAACCGGTCAATTATGGGGATAAGCAAAACCATTTTTTTATCTTTGAATATGTTTATATATTCTAAATCTGCAATGCACTTTCAGAAGAGATTATGGAAAAAAAAGCCTGTTTATATTAAACATTTGATGGTTTTATCCAGAGTTTCAAAAAACTAATTGGTTGCCAGAAACGATTGGGTGAAATTTAATTGCACAGGATACTGGTTATGACAAAATACGGCAAGCACTTGCTAAATAAAATTTAAAACAGTTTTAGGTAATAAAAATTCTAAAATAATGTTGCTAGCAAGACCTTTAGATAAATTTAATAGAGTTGATCGATACAAAATGTATGAAATACGATACATCCACGCTATGATAGAACTTATCTCAATAGGGGTTCATGATAAAAATTTTTAGGGGTATGAACACTTGGTCCTTTCATATATTCTTCATATGTGTTTATGTTAAATTTTTGTAATACAGCTTTTTTCAAAAACGAATGTTCATCTATGGTAACCCCTCACATGAATTTGGGTCAGTTAAATATTTAATCTCCGTGTGTGACTAAAATAATTTATACTAATTGATTATATTGTATATTTAATTTTTCTTCACACAATAAACAAATTATTAATTTATTGAATCCAACGAGAATCATTTTATTTTCATGTAATGTAAATAACATTGAATTTACAATTTACAATATTTACTAAAATACTTGTAAGGCTAATTATTGCACATTATTGGAAATATTTGAATAAAATTTTTATACTAATATTAACCAAATTAGTGAAGTTTCTTGTAATTTTCAAATTTAAGATCTGGTATCACATTGCATTATAATTTCTGTACGTTTGGCATCCTTAAGAGCTTATAACATTTACATTTCATGTTGAAATAGTGTCTAAAATAGAGGACAATACCACTGTGTTCTTAAATTCAAATTGACTTTTAATCCTAGTTTTTTATATGTATTATTTGGTAGGGAAATAAGGAAACCACTTTTCTTTTTTGGTTGACTGCAGTAACATTTGATATTTACAAAGGGAAATACGTTCGAGATTGCATTAGTTAACATTAGAAAAACCAATCTTTCTATTCAGAAGTAAATTGCTACCCTGCAGAATCAACTTTTCATGGAATATGTATTCCAAAGTTCTTATAGGGAATTTAGAGCAATGGAAATAAGCACAAATTAAGTCTAAAAATTTGACTACTTTTATTGGTGTGTTTAGTTCTACCCTTTCAGTTAAGAAAGGTATGTTCGCAATCATTGAACTTTTCTACATATATAACTCAGGTATTGTAAAATTACGTTGATATAGGAAAACTGATTTTATACAATGTAAACCATAAAATAACACCATAGTTTTTTAAACTTTCATAATTTATAAGTTACGAAGAAATCTCATGATTAAATATATTTTTAATATTTGTGAAATATTCATATATTATGTAACTCCCACATTAACTTCAGTTTTTACAATACAAAAATTTCGTACGCATACTTCATTTTTCCACCTCCACATCCAAGAATGTAGTTTGTTTCTAAAGTTATTGTGTAAGTTCACATATCCTGTCTCACACTTGCACATTAAGTTCTTACTTTGCAAAGATCTATTATAGATGCTTAGTTTTCCACCTCCACCTCCACATAAAGAATACTTTTATCTAAAGATATTGTGCAAGTTCACATATTATGTCTCATTTGCACATTAACTTCAGTTCTTACTTTGCAAAGATCTAGTATAGATGCTTAGTTTTTCCACCTCTACATAAAGAATACTTTTATCTAAAGTTATTGTGCAAGTTCATACATTATGTAACTTGCACATTAACTTCAGTTTTTACAATACAAAAATTTCGTACACATACTTAATTTTTCCACCTCCAGATCCAAGAATGTAGTTTGTTTCTAAAGTTATTGTGTAAGTTCACATATCCTGTCTCACACTTGCACATTAAGTTCTTACTTTGCAAAGATCTAGTATAGATGCTTAGTTTTCCACCTCCACCTCCACATAAAGAATACTTTTATCTAAAGATATTGTGCAAGTTCACATATTATGTCTCATTTGCACATTAACTTCAGTTCTTACTTTGCAAAAATCTAGTATAGATGCTTAGTTTTTCCACCTCCACATAAAGAATACTTTTATCTAAAGTTATTGTGCAAGTTCATATATTATGTCTCACTTGCACATTAACTTCATTTCTTTCTTTGCAAAGATCTGGTATAGATGCTTAGTTTTTCCACCTCCACCTCCACATACAAGAATACTTTTATCTAAAATTATTGTGCAAGTTCATATATTATGTAACTTGCACATTAACTTCAGTTCTGTGAATTAAGCAAATACTTCATATTGATGAGTAATTCTCCCATCTCCAATATATTTTCATCAGTTTCAGATGCTTTGAGGTAATTTCTTCCTTATGCTTTTACAAATTATTAATGAATTTTTACTAAGAGAATTTACAGTCAGAAATATTTTTATTTAAGCTGGAGGTACCTGGTCTCTCTGTAATTTACTAAGTTAAGGATTTTTGACATAAGCAGATTGCAATTTCTTTATAATCAAAGATAGGATGAATTAATATAAACAGAAACCTACTTAGATAATTAGCATAACACATTTAGAAACACCTTGATGAAAAAATTTATGCGATAATTTAGTGTCATATAAACAATATTAGTTTTGACCTGAGAAGAGAACCTTTAAATTCAGAATTGTAAAATTTAGTTGGGAAATAGGAACAAAACTAATTACAAAATAGTTTTTATCTCTTATTTGCATGTATACCCCATTAAAGTTCAAATTAGGCATTGTACACTTGGCAAAAGACTGCTCTTTTATTAAGAAAAATATTTTGAGCAGTGTTTCTATTTAAAGTGACTGAAATTTAGTGTTAAAAGCTACTTTCCTCAAATTATTATTCAAGTCTTAACTCAGTAAATAAAATTGCCCAGACTGAAAGCATAACTTTGTAAATAATAATCTAAGGTTCCATTTTTAAGTCTTCCTCGCCTCTGTAAATATTCGTTGCTATAGTTGCAAATTAAAGCAATTATCTATTGCTGTAGTAGAGCACAATTGTGCACTGGATCATTTAAAATTGCTTCTTTATGGAATTTAATTTCAAACATCAAAGGACATTCATTTCTATACTAGGAAAATACAATAAGTATTTGTATTTTACTGGTATGTTTTGAGGATCAAACATTTTTCATAAAGACTAGTTTGATTTTTCAGTAGTGTCAAGTCACTAACAGTACACTGCTAAATTTTATAAAAATGAAAAAGCATTTGACCTCTTGATGGTAAATTTTCGCATTAGAACTTCGCTCTAAATCTTTCGTATGTGAAGCTGCAATATTTTTATAAATATCAGCATTTGCTAAATTTAAGAAAAACGAATTTTGGATAAATGTCCTTTGATTTAGTTTGTTTCTTAAAGGTCTTTCATACCAAGGCAAAGATGGTTGCCAAATTTAGTGTAGGTTATACAAATAAAAATGCGCTGTACAACATATACAAAATAAATTCAGAGATAAATCCCGATGCAAATCATTTATTGTATCCGAGAGCGAAATCTTAAAAATAAATTTTAATTTCCTTTCATCTTGTTTCTAGATAGATTTAAAGATATTAAATTAGTTAACATTTTAATTACATATAGTAAACGTTTTGTTTAAATGCTTTGGGGGGGATTTTAGCAAAACTGAAAGTCTAAAGATTGCTGCATAATCTGAATTTGGTCATAAAGTTTGTCAATGCTTTTTGAAATGAAACAAAATCTAAGAAAAGTATTGAGATACACAGAAAATATAGTTTCAAGTAAACTGCAATATGGTAATGATATTTTATTGAACACATTCCCCTAAAAATAACTAAATTACTATATATATATATATATATATATATATATATATATTCAAACTTTTCATTCATTTCATAGCCAACAGCCCCACCAACACGTAGAAAAAGTTTTATACAAATATTTCTTAAATTATCCTGTTAACAGCTTGGAGATTTTGCAAAAAGGAAAGTTTTGATGCAATTGTATTTAAATTGAGAGTTTCGCTATTGATAGTTTGCCATTCTTTTTCGATTATGTAAACCAAATACTGGCCTCATAGTTATGGCTATAAATTAACACATAGAAAAATATAATAAAAAGCGAAATGCCTTTTTCTTTCGGTTTGAAAACATAACTTCCCGTTTCAATTTTCCAAAAAACATAAAATCCTGTATTTTTTGACATACAATAAAACTAAAAACTACTATGGAAAGTGAAAATTTCTGAGTACTTTTGATTTTTGGAGGTTAATGGGGCAAGGTCCAATTCCAAACAAAATTGGAAGGAAAGTGCACTAGATGTAAGATCTGAGTACAAGATTCTCTTAATACATTTACACATGTAATTAAAAATGAGCTTTCTAAATTAGGCTTATTTTACTAGACTGACTTATTTACAAAAATAAGAATTTCATTATATTATAAACTTTCCTGTATAAAGTTAAAATTTTAACTATTATTAATAGCAAAAGTTTGCTAGATCTAATATTTACTAAGGCCTGTTGAACGGCAGAACTCTACTGATCTAAGGATAATCCCTTAACTTACACTTAACTTTGAAAATACCAAACCAAGGAAAAGGTACGACCACTAAATTCCGCATACTTT
The DNA here is from genome assembly GCA_030067965.1 of Latrodectus elegans. NCBI lineage: Eukaryota > Metazoa > Arthropoda > Arachnida > Araneae > Theridiidae > Latrodectus > Latrodectus elegans. The sequence goes on along the minus strand of CM057818.1, from coordinate 62,416,406 downwards.
AGCAAGATCCCATATGCCAATGATACTAGTTTGGTGCAATTGCGCAAGACCACTCATCCTGCAGTGGTGCAATTATAAATTGCCTTGGAAATTGGAAATAGCCTTAGGAAAATTATTCCGCTATTTTCGGTAGATTGAATATTTTTTGACGTGATAATTACAATTCTGACTCAGTAACTTGATGACGAATGGCACATTCGTGTGAGAAGATACTTCTCACTAAGTGACTGCATTATAGTCTAATCTATGCTAGTCAATGTATGTTGCTAACCACGTTTATCGTTATGAACACCGTTAAATCAGATTAGGAGCAGTGGACACGAGATTGTGTCCACGTGACATATCCCGTTCGGGCTATATCCAAGAGAAATGCTTTTACAGCAAGCAACCGTGGAACCCTGTGATACGTTACGATACAACTAAAAACAGGGTTGGCAGATGTGATTTAAACTCTCTATTCGTATGCTGCATTTCACACTTGTGTCACCGTGCACAGTGGTGCCCAGTCAGATACATGGAATTCCAGAAAAGTCAAACGCTTAGTGATAAATGATCCGTTTTGAAAGCGAGAATACGCACTGTAGAATTACAAAATCCTAACTATCGCACGATGCGCTGCTCGGCCAGTAAGCTTCGTGGTCTAGGGCCATAGACTACGATAGCCGGTCCATTTTATTTATCGTATGTGCCATGTTCAGTGTTAACTCTTTCTAAACTCATAATATTCTATTTATTGTAAGCATCCAAACTTCCGGTGGGATTTGAAACCGCGAACTATGGAAACTCAGGGGAGAGCTCTAACCATTCGGCAACCAGCTCAGCCAGGAGAGGCGCTATTCATGTGTATGTTGTTTTGTTTAGTTGTGCGCATGGTATTGATTTAATTGTATTCATTTTGAGATATTAAGTGAATCTCATCTGTATCATTAGATTTCAATTCAATACGATGCTCCTTTCTCTGGTCCACTATTTGCAATATATTAACAAATATTTTTTAAATTTAAAAATATCTTAGTGTAGAGTGTCTAGTAAAATAAATAATCGGGCAACTTAAAATTAACTATTGACTTATTAAATAAACCGTTAACTAGTTTGATTATAAGTCACGAATAGGCCAAATTAATAAGTTGCAATATTTGCACTTTCAATACGCGCGTAAAAAAGCCCTTATGAACTGTTTAACTCAGTGTAACAGAATGAAGTGTTTTCATATGTTTAAACAGATTCTTACTTCTTCGACGTGGTGGCACAGTATCAGGTTTAACTCTACCACTTCTCAAGAGCATTGTATAATAATAAATATCAAGCAATCTGTAAAAAAAGAAAAGTATTTAAGATTTTTTGTATAATTATTTTATAAAGTCACTTAATTCTGATTCTTATGCGTAATAAGGTAACAAATATTACAATCGTACTCTAACTTAAGTGAAAATTTAAACTCGTACGTGTAATAACAGGCATTGAATATAAAGAATAATTAAATTAAAAAAACGGTCTGTCTTGATTACATATACTTCTCAAAAAATTCTGAGAAAAATCCTATCTTTATATTTGCAGTGCATTTCCTGACAATTTGCTAATACAAGTTTTTAATTCTAATTTTAAAAATTAAAAATTACACTTCCTTCTATTATTAAAGATTATAAATATTTTAATTAGCCGACGCGATTAGAGAAAAAATATTCCTTGCGGGAATCACTCCATATATATATATATATATATATATACTGGGCGAGCCAAAAGTTCGTTACAATTTTAAAAATTCATAAGAAAAGATAAAGTGCGGTTTGCAAGAAAGGGCTCACAAGGTAGTCGGATTTTTTTGCAGCAAAAAAAGTTTTAGTTATAAAAGTTGCTTATAGATGGCGCTGACTGTCTGAAACAATGAAAAGGACAACAGTACACTCCATTCATTTATTCTGATAATAACAGTTGTTCAATATGACCTCCAGTACATTGTACGACACACCTAAGGCGGCTCGCAACGCCCGTTACAGCTGAATGCAATATGTCGGAATGAATTGCAGAAACCTCACGACAGATGGAATCTTTGAGTTCGGCCAATGTTGAAGGAGATGAACGGTACACACATGATTTCAAATAGCCCCACAACCAGAAGTCAACCGAAGTGAGGTCGGGTGATCGTGGAGGCCATGTGATCTTGCAACCTCGACTGATCAGTCTCTTCACCAAAGGTACTCAAAAGGAATCGTTTTACTGGATTGGCATAATGTGGTGGTGCGCCATCCTGCATAAAGTTTATTACAGATAATACACTTCTTTGATTTAATGCGGGCACGACTTTGTCACGCAAAAGAGTGAGGTAACGCTTAGCGGTTACTGTGCACTTTTTCCAGCCCAATCTGGGACACGGTTCTTCAAAGAAGAAAGCTCCGACAATGAAAGATGAGGTAAAGCCACACCAGATTGTCAACTTGGCTGTATGCAGAGATTTCGTCGTGTATTCACGAGGATTATATGTTGCCCATATACGAGTGTTATGGGTGTTGAAAACCCCCTTGTAGTGTGAAGTGCGCTTCATCCGTCCAGAAAACGTTGAACAACCACTGAGGGTTGTTTTCGATTCTTGCCATAGCCCACTCGGCAAATGATTCCCGCATAGCTGTGTCTCCCGGTTGTAACTCTTGCAGTGACTGCAGTTTGTAGGGATAGAGATGCAATATCCCGTGGAGGATACGTCGAATCGATGATTGAGGCACATCCAATATTCTTCCAGCTCCGCGATCACTGCTATTCCCAATGGACGATTCCGCCGCTAAAACATTCATTGCGGTTTCCACCGCAGTAATTCGGCTCTCCGCCAACGACGGTCTTCCACTGCGTGGCCGATCCTCTAAAGAGCTAGTTTCATCTAACCTCTCGACAAGCTTGACTATTCCAGGACACGATATGGGGCCTTTCTTCGTCTTTAGTCCTTTCGTCATGCGAAATTTTCGCAACGGAATAGTTGCTGACTCTCCATTCAAATAGAACAACTTTACCAACAAGGCTCGATCGGGTAATAACATTCTGAAAACGAATGAGAAATTCTCGAGTATCACGGCCTTTTATCGCAAAATTAATTTGCATAATTCTGCTGAAACTCGGTGTCAGCGCCATCTATAGGTGACTTTTTAACTAATTTTTGCTGCTAAAAACATCAGACTATCTTGTGAGCCCTTTCTTGCAAACCACAGTTTATCTCACTTTCTTCTTTTTATATATATATAATATAAATGAAAATGGATTGAATAATGCGGGAGCAGGTGACTCTTTTGTGGCTTCATTGTGTGGTGGATGATGGTTTTGATGTATTAAAATTAAAGATCGCATGGTAGGGGTCGTAACACTCCTCAAATATCTAAAATCCGACCAAAAACAGACAAAAATTTGAATTCTTAAAAAACAAAGGGGGCTGATTAGGTCATTGTAGAACACTAGAGATCTCAGGAACCAAATTTTAACACGCAAGGATTTTAATTCAAATTTTAACACGCATCATATTTTAACACGCAAGGATATAACTAATATAAAAAATAGTATTGGTTCTACGACTTTTTTTACTCCGTTTTCCTGTTATGAAATTAGCCTACATGTGTGGATTAAAAATATGAAAGAAATTGGAGGAGTCTAATTTTAGATTTTAAGGAGGAAAATGTTTATTATGAAAATTTAATGAATAAGGATTTTCTAGCATTTATGATGCCTGTTCAGTTGCAAATGTTTGTAGAATTTGGGAATGTGGCAGAATTTTATCGCTTCCATCCATGGAACAACTGGATTTGATTTTGAGCTTGTAACTTTGAGGAGTTTGAGGAAGGTGTTTCCCACAGCCTTTTGTTTAACTTCAACTGTTAGTTTTAATACAATGACTCACTTTTTTCAAAAAACTAAATATCTGGTTCCTGTAGAAAAAATTTGCTAAAAATTTTATGAGCGATGATGCATTATAAAAAATGGAGCATAGAAAAGGGCCTGTTGAAAGGCGTCTATTATGTGCATGGCAAAGTCATTTTAAATTCAATAGCTATTGACAAAGAAAAACCATTTACAAAATTTTAAAAGCTATTACTTATGAATTAGATGAAAATATATTAATTTACTGCAACAATTTTTAATAGAATTAAAATTGATGCCGACACGGAAACTTTTATGAATATTTTTTGAAGTACTATAGTAACAGAAAACATTTGGGCATATTGTTATAGAAAAAGAGATGTTGTAAGTGCATATTTGTGTTCAATTTATCTATAAGGAAATAAAACATTTATTTGGATGGAAAAAATGCAAAAGGATTGATAATTGTTGTTAAAGCTTAAAAATTACGTACTTGATAAGAAATTTGACAGGCTTATTAAACATAAAGGGAAAAATCTCTAAACATACAAGCTCATATCAACGCCATAATGAAGGGGAGAAAATTACTTCAGATTTTTGCAGATAGCAGATGATAAATAGTTTGAGAAGTCAACTTTGTTTCCTAGCAAATCTTATGAAGTTAAGCAATGGCATAGCTGTTTTTCAGTTTCATGTAATATACTTTGTAGAGAATGTATATGATGTTTATCAGCTTATAAATGCACATGTCATGATTATGCATTTCTAAGCAACATGTGTAAACACATTCATTCTGTCAATTTGCTTTGCAAGCAAAAAGAAACATACATTGGTCCACTTCAAGTGATTCCATCTCAATCATCTCTAATATTAAAGGCTGCATACAATTCAAATGCTAAAATAAGTAATTTAGCCCCTACTTAAGAAAGTATTTTAAATAAAATCAATTACACATGAAAACCCAAGTGAAATCTTCAATTGATGGGTTAGTAGCACAACAAATTTACGATACCCTTCATTTTTTAAAACATTTCCTTGATAGTGATATCCCCAATTCAATGTTTCTAAAGGGCATTCTTATTGTTCCTATTTTTATTATTGCAAATTGCTCTCTTAATAAAGTTAGTAATATGCGATTTAATGAATTTTGACAAAAATAATTTTATGCAAATGATATTCAAAATTTTAACATCACAACGTATATAAATATCATGTGAAAAATTACCAATCTATTCTCGTGTATTAAGCTTTTTCATTAATATAAATTTTGTTGAACTCAAATTAACTATACAAATTTTTGGTAAACTAAAATATTTTTATATTTAACATCACTCTTAAATAAATGACATTTTACACAATTTATATTACAAATAATATTTTATACAAAATATTAATGAATTTAATTATATTTCATAACCCTGAAAATGTATGTTTCTTTTGTGCAATATCCAATAATTTCATGCTTAAATATAGCTGAAGCAAAAAGAAATTTTCATTGGACATCTCTAAATTTTAATTTAGAAAATAAATCATTAAAGTCCTTTTACTGTAATTTTTGGCACCATTTTATCTGTCAAAGACACATTCATGCAACACATTCTCAACATTACTATTGATTTTACATTTTTCACTTTTAATGAATATTTTAAAAGATTTTTGTATTTAAGATAGCATATAAATATGAATTAAACTTTAAAATTTATATCATGAAAAGATATTTGCAAATTCATGTTTTAATTATATTTTCAAAGTTTATTATTTATTATACTTATAAGAACAAATTAAAAATATCAAAATAAAACGAGAGATATAAAACAGTTGAAATAAATCTTAACAAGATGAAATGAATTTTATTTCAATATCATATCTCGTTACAAGAGATTTTTTTTGGAATTAAATATTCAGATTTAAAAAGTATAATTTTAAAACAATATTAATTTTCTAAAATGCAAAGAATTTTCACCATCTTTAGGGTGATTCATTATTTTTTCTGCTATCTAGACGCCATATTTTAGCACATAAATTTTTCAAATTTAGATAATATTTAAAATACTTTTTTACTGATATATTGTTAATGTGCAGAATTTTCAATAGTAAATAAAATCTTTAAAATAAATCATGTACATTATATTTCTTTTATTTTTTTTACACTTTCTTTTATTTAGATCTCTAAATTTACAACTTGTAATCATTTTCATTTTAAGGCCGTTATTGTCCAGGGAAGGGAAAATATTTAATGTAAAACTAATTTGAATATGTGAGAAAATGTTATAATGGTATATTCTATATTAAATATTTAATTGTTTGAATACTTTTATAAATAATAGAGTTAAAGATTACCTGTTTATATACATATATATATTTTCTCCCCGTTATAAACAAATTTTCTGATAGACAAACTGTTTTTAATATTTGTAGAAGAGCAATTAAAAATTATTAAAAGATATATATTAATATGGATTCTCTTACGGAATGATAGTTTTTATATAATTAGAAACAGAAATCATTTGGCAGTAAGAATTAAATGTGAAAAATTTACATTGACAAACTTTTTCACATAAATTTCAACTGAAGTCAAAAACATACTTTGAAGTCTATTGTTAAGCAATTAAGTTAGTCTTTTATATATTTTTTTAAATTATTAAAAATATACAATTTCGCGGATATTCTTCAGTTTGTGTGTATTAAAGCAACATAACCATTTTTTATTTTTAAAATTTTAGAAGCACATAGTGTTGATTTTGTGAAATGTTTCTGCAATGCGTAACAGCAAAAAATAATTAGATAGTAAATTAACTACTTATTATAGTTATTTTTAAATCATCACAAATATTACTATGAGGGAAACTACAAAATCTAATTTTTATTTCTTTTTTCTTCAAAATAAATGAAATAAATATAATTTCATTATGAAAATATTCAAAATAATTTCATAAAATTCATATTTAATGTAATAAAAAATTATAATAAAGACATGTTGACATTTTCGAGCATAACATACTAAAGTAAACTATTAGCACATTTTGGTTACTTCAGCTGACAGCAATTGATGAATTTCCTGTCTGTAAGTCATTAAAATGCGATTTATGTGAAGGTAGTCTAGGGTAAAAGTGCAAATATGTCTCATCAAGAATTAGAGGCTTTTGTATTCTTGAAAAGTGCTAAAGGGGGAAAAAATTACATTGCAGTGAAAGCCAAAACTATGTAGCAGCCGAAGCAAAAATGAAGCACTTTCTTCATCGAACCCCAGACGGTCAAGGGGTTAATGGTTTAAAATAAATAACAATGAAAAATGTGATGTGATATGCTAAATTCTACATTTGCATAATATGTATGCTTTTGTGTATCAGAATACCTAGAAATCTCATGTTCCGTCTCTTGAGTAAATAATCTCGCACTTATTTTTATCATTAAAAGCAAATTCATTTTTAATATATTAATTGTGCATTAAATAAAGTTTTATTGACATAACATCAATCCGATAGAACTTTCTCCAGTATGAAGAAGAAATGTGTGGAATATTTGAAACCTACTGAAACTTAATTTTTTGAAAATTGTGTTTGTTAATAAAATATTCTGTCTCATATATATATATATATATATATATATATATATATATATATATATATAATGAAAAATATAATCAAGTATTATGTAGTCAATATCAGGTAAGGCTTTTATTTGATGCAGATTTTTGATTTACATCTGTACACTTAAAAATCTTTTCTGATACTTTTTTATATGAAAAATTACTTTTCTGAATACCCAACTTGAAACAAATAATATATTGATAACAAATTATAAAAAGGTAATTTAACTTATTTAAATGTTGAATTTTGTGTTGCTTTATTATAATTGCTAATAATTCACGATCTGGATGAAATCTATATAAGCATATTATACATATATAAGCTTTATATATATATATAATATATGTATTTGGGATATGTTAGTAATGGTAGTAATCTATACATATTATGAAATTAATAGTTATTTAAGTATGATTGAAGCACTTTTAAAGTAAAGTTTGATTCTAAAGTAACGAATTAAAGAACTTTCTTTTTCCCATTATCAATATAAAAAATTATATAGGTTTTCTTTCATAAGCAATTGTAATGGAATCCAGTTTGTGTATGTACTTCATTTAAATATCATTCAAAGTTGATTTATCATAAAATTTTTGCTGTTATATACATTTTATTTCAACTTAATTATACTCCTAGAGAAATAAATTTAAATTAGCTGTTCTATTTACAAATTTACAGATGGCAAAAGGATATAAAAATACTAAATAAGTCAGTTTAAATGCTTTATGAATTAATATTGCCATTAAGTAACAAGAGAAAGCACTTACTTTAAAGCTTAATAGAAATATATTTAAATATAATAAATAGAGTGTATTTTTTAAAAATATTACTTTTTTCAGACAGATTTTTATAACTGAAATCACATTTCTCAAAAATTTTCTTTAAAATTGATGTATTTGATCATAATATAAGAAACATAGAAATTATATTAAAAAGTCACTAATTTAACATATAATAAGTACATTTGTTTTTCATTTCAGCTAAACTTAATTTCTTACAATAACTTATTTTAAATATATAATTAATATATAAATATATTTTAAATATATAATTAATATATTTAAATATATAATTACTAATTTAAAACTAATAATAAACAGTGACAAATTATTAATAATTGTAAATTCAAATTTCTATCTTAGTGCATTTTTTTATAAGACAAACATACAAAACTAAAGTTTTAAAATTTCTAATAAAAATTTTCTTTAGTAAATATACACGTGGTAGAAAAATCAGAGTAAAATCGTAGGGAAATGATATAAAAAGTAAGAAATGTAAGTTTAGTTTTTTTGCTTTAGTAAATATACACACAGTAAAAAATCAGTGGGTAAAATTGTAGGAAATTATAAAAAAAAACTAAAAATATAAGTTAAATAGTTTTCTTATATGATTTCTTTGATATATTTTTAATAATGTTTGAAAGTGCATGTACTCAAATTTTCAATGAAAATAAAAAACTCTTTTACAAACTATTTCAGAAACAATAGAAACATTCTACTGAAACAGTATCTTTATATTAGTTTGACAAAACTATATAATTAGTAATAAATATTTTATGTAAATAAATATATTAGAAAATCATGTGGCTGAAGTAATTTTATACTTTTTATAATCAAAATAAAATTTCAAATCTATAATTTAATTCTTTTCGTATAGATGGCAGGACTAATAACAAATAATGTGACCAACCAATCAGAGAATGAACGCATATATGCATATGCAAGGGTGCAGAGATCTAGCCACCTGTCTTGTTGCCTCCCGGGGTCAGGAGACACGTTCTCCCTGACAGGCGAGCACCACGAGGGGAAATTTGAGTGAGAGAAATGTTCGACACACTAAAGATTTTTAAGATGTAATCATTATAATCCTAAATGCGCGTCTGGATCGTTAAATATACTTTCGTCATAGTGAAAAATTTAGTCCTATTAGATGAATCTTTTAATTTTAAAGAGTGCATTGATGAATAATTTTTAAGTTTTCAACACAATACTTTTTTATCCAGAAAAAGTTGATTTAAAATATTACATGACTAGACCCAATAACTTTGTTCGTTCCACATTATTAAATAAAGCTTAATTTTTTAAAAAGAGTATATGTTTAAAGTTATACCGATTACCTTTGGTAGTAGGGAAATCCGATATGTGAATGAAAAATATTTCAACATATGCCTAATTAAAAATTTTCCCACTGAATTTATAATCTGCATTAAAATAATGGGAGATGAATAAGTTTTCTTCAAAGAAAAGCTAATAAATCTTCGCGTGCTTTTTCATAACTATAAAGATTTCTTAAAGCTTCAGCTAAAACACTGAAGGAGTGACTTACAATGCATAAGAAAGTTGAATAAAAACTTTATGTGGAGTCATTAGTACTACGAAACCTAAGGAAATAGCATTTCCTGCAATAGTTTCAACAATTCACACCAGCAAATCATTAAAGTACCATCAATTGTAAGAGAATATTGGAAATAAATATTTTAAAATGGGAAAGATAAACCTTAATTTCTATATCATTGAAATATTGTATGACAAACCTTTAAAAACTTATAATTTTATTTGCAACATTAAAGAATTATGCTGAAAATCTCATTGTCTAATATTTTTTCGAGTGGCAAACAGTCTGCACACTTACATAACGTTTCCCTAAACGTCTCTAAAGCCTAGTTAAAATATTGCACAATCTCGTTAGATATTCATTTAAATTAATGTAATCTGGTTTTGTTTGTCAATTTACAGTCCTTTTCGGCACAGAATAGAACAAATAGCATGTAAATTCCGAATCACTACAAACATTCCTTTACAAACTGTCGGACCAATTACAAGAGCCCCTAACCATTCAACTGCCTGCTTAGCTTAAATTTTCGCCAAGAAATTTAATATCTTTAATGAAGGATCTTAGCCATTAATTCATACTTCAATTTTATCTTGGACTATGGGAAAAAACCTGTTATATATTTAGTCTACTAATTTTATATTATGATGTTTAAATTTGGAAACTGGATACCCCAATCATTTAACATAGACAGTTTCATTCTTCATTCCTATTCCTGTTTTTAAGTTTTACTTTAGATTCTCTATGTTGTATATATATGTATATATATATATATAATTTATATTTTTAGCAATATAATTTTAACGTTCTAAAATAACCATTTTTGTTAAGGGAGGATTTTTCTTGGGGAATAAAAAATTTGTATACCCAAGCAAACACTGATCCTTTAATAGTTTTGTTTATCTCTGTATGGTCACCTTTT